>JASCZW010012259.1:0-29123 GCA_034211315.2 Aedes japonicus
GTTCTTCCTTTTACGGAACTGACCGGCTTGGCATGTCGCAAGGGCTCAGTAGAGATTCTTTGTTAAGCTGAAAGAAAGAATCTGAAGCTAAGAGTCATTTCCATTTTATACCATTTTATTCCAGGTTATATAGTAGGTCTCATAAAAAAAGGGCAAAAGTTTTAAATACTTATTTTGGGCAGTTTTAAACATTATTTAAACAACAGTATTTAAACATACTCTTTTAATGCATGTGTGTAATCATCTGACTGTATAATCTGAGACGATGTAAACAAAACAGTGGTTTGCGAGTAACAAAGTTGAGAAAAATGTACGCAAAGGGGGTTGTGACTACACACCTAGAAATTATGAATTTTGCACGAGACGTAGTAATTCAAGTTTGTAAATAGTCGGGAAACGTAAAGAAAAATTTCGTGTTAAATTATGTCTCCTGTAACTGACGCATACGCAATTCGACGAAGGATGTTTTCGATTGAAGTTGTTTTCTCATCTCTTTCAACACATTTTTCTGTGCTAAAGGACGCTTGCATGTGTCGGTCTCAGGGACAGACATTTACATGACATTTTGGTAGTGTGTAGTTTGCTGCTCGCCCAAAGCCCCTAAAACAAATTGCAGCGATTGTGAGATGCCACCTGGCTACCGTTTACCGTATCCAACGTGCACTCCTTGATGGACCACCTCCACAGAAGCCGGGAAGTGGCCGGCCAGATCGATCCGGAAATTGGCTAAGGAAGCCGATATTTCAAAAACTACCATGCAACGGTTGATCAAGGTGACTTGAAATGTTCGTCCAGGGCAACAGTAAAGTGCCACTTTGCAACGGACCGAATCAAACAACTAGCGCTGGAAATGTTTGGTGTCAGCATTAAAAAAGAAGCATACCATCATCGTATTCTCCGATGAGAAAATGTTCACCATCGATCCCGTATCTATCGTTTCATCACGTACAGATAGGTTTATTTCGCTGAAGTAGATTGAGGATGTTCCAGAGAACATGAAAATCATGTTAACTACCAAGCATCCGGCCGAAGTTGTGGTTTTCGGGGCAGTTGCGTCCAATGGCTTGAAAATGCCTTTGGTATTTATCAAAGCTGGATTAAAAGTTATAACCGAGGTTTATATGAACATTTTGAAGAACCACGTTCTGCCATGGTTGAAAACCAACTTTGGAGCACACCGACACGGCATTTTCCAACAGGACGGAACCCCTTGTTATACTTCAAAAAGGACTCAAGCGTGGCTGAAGGAAAACATGGAATTTTGGCCAAATGACATTTGGCCTCCTAGCAGTCCGGACTTGAATCCTTGGATTACTCAATATGGGCATATGTTCAGGCTAAGGCCTGTGAAAGTTCTCACTCCAGTGTTGGCGCTTTGAAAGCTTCCATTACCAAGGTATGGAACTCGATGACTGACTCATACATTGAAAAGGTATGCTCTCGATTCCGTCCCCGTTTGGTATAGCTGATCGAGAAAAACGATAGACATATTGAGTAATGTAATCATGAAAGGCTTAGTAAATGATTCCCTAAATAAAACAGAAGAAAACTTATTTTAAACTGAGGTATGGATTTTCGCATTTTTCAATGGAACACACTGTATCACACAAGTAAATTTGTCCATAGTATTTATCTACACATTTTAGCATGAACCAACATGTCTAACAATAAAGGCTTAATTGGTTTTTCAGTATTTCAGCATGAGAAGACGCTGGTTGGCGTGGCCAGGGCAATGTTAACAATTTGGCAATGGCAAAGCAGGGTATATATTCCATTCTCATTTAATTAAATATTTCAGCACACTTTCGCATCATCTATGCATTTCAAATTACTTTTGCATTTAATAGCATGGAGCAGCATGAAAAGTTAAATGCACAATTTGTTTTTCAGAATATCGGCATAACAGTGTAACAGTATAAAAATTCAATTTCGGAACTACGACTACTATTCCATTAAAGACTGGCATGTTACTATAAGCAGTATAGAGTTGTATTAAAATATTTTTGCTTAGTGATATTATGATACTTGATCACTCAAACTGCTTTCTTCAACTTATAGAATAGTCAGTTGATTCCAAAAAAACATATCTTTTCATTTAAATTTTATCTTTGTTGATTGGACTTATATACTCTGATTTTCTGATTTCCCAGGACTATTAAGATACAAATACATATCTCATTTATATTTTGATAAAAAAAAATTCGAAAAATAAAATTTATTATAGTAATTTCCATGCAACCATACTAATTGAGCTTTTCTTTTTAATATTCCTTAAAGATTTTGACAACTTTGCAAAGTTTAATCTATTTATAACTAGTGTGTTTTAAGTCTCTTCTAATATGCATGTTTTATTATCATTTTATTTTTATAGAGTTTCATACTCTCTTTCAGAACTGCAACATAGCTGATATAAAGTATAAAATTTAAATTTAAAAAATCAAAATTAAATCAAAAACTTTAATTTGTACTAATTTAAAAATAATTAAAACTGCTTAAAAAAGTTATGTTGAAAAATTATCATATAAAGAAACGAAACACCGCGTTTATTTATATGCTAATTTTAGAACATAACTTTTTTCAGCAGTTTTTTATTATGTATAAAGTAATTAAGAGAAAATTTTTTGACTAAATTTTGATTTTCTAAATTTGAATTATATACTTAAATAGCAGCTGAGTTGCTATTTTGAAAGAGAGTATGAAAATCTATAGATGTGATGGGAATGTAAGGTTATTACGGAATTACTTAGGAAATCACTGCAAATCACTGAAAAGCATTACTTTCTCTGGAATGCGATCATATCTACCATTAGTATAGAAATTTTAATGAAACTTTGCCAGGCAAAGAAAAATCAGTCGCAATTAAATTAAGTTTTATTTTTGTTGCCACTGAATAAATCAATTTTTTTTAAAGTGAAATCATTTTTGTTTTCTGAAACAATTTATTTTATTTAATGGAGCGTTATGATGAAATCCCATTCCCAGTATTTATAAACTCTCTAATGCGCAAACCAAAACGATCAATGTTACCGTGCTGAAAAATGTTACCCCGTTTTACAGTATCAAAGCTAAGAAGCAGGCAACTAGGTAATATTGATGGACAATAAGCTTGAAATGGCTAACCGAAAGAAGAAGATATCCGCCTGAAATTCAAAATTTACGGATGCTGCTGCGGGTGTGGTTATCCTTCAAGTTCTAATTACCCGCATAAATATTTTTACAAAAAGAGGGGATTATTTTTAATATTGTATAATATTTTAATATTTAATAATACTGAAAACATCAAGTTATATTGTCTTTTACAATATCAATATTCATGCATTGATAGCAACATTGACCAAATAATTATTGTCAATTTTTTGACAAGTCTGATGGGTGCACCCCTTAGCGCCCTTCTTTTAATAATACGAAGGATGCGCTATGTTGCAAACATGATTTAAAAACTGTGCGAATTTTGTGGTGGAACGAATTAGTTGGACGCAGTTAGGTTTGGCCCGATAAGGCTGGTACATAGCCTTTCTCTATATATGATGCACTCAACCTGTAACTAAGTGGTTTCGCTACTAGGCTTGAATTATGTTCAAATAAAAAATGTCATCCGGAAGTTAAACAATAATAATAAAAGAAAAACAATATGTTTGATTGCATGTTTGTATCTTTTTTTTGCTATGGAAATTTGAAGTATGTTTTTCATTCACAAGGGGTACCCTTCACAAGCTCGCGTATCGGACCTGTCAAGATTCTATAATTGTATTCAGCCGGATCCAAAGAAGTAAAAATAAACATTGGTAGTCGATCGGATAACACCCAGAGGTTGCTTTCTGCATCCACTTTCAGATCATTAGGGAAAATAAGTGCATCACTATCCGAATCAACCAATCCCTGTGTATCCTGAGTTAATGGCTTGGCAGTATTCCAGCAACCTATTCCATCTTTGTTTACTTGGGTGTAGAAAATAATGCCAGTGTCCAAGTCTAGGAACTCTGCTGAAGACTGGGAATTTGGCCCACGATCACCCATCAGCTTGTAGTCGTAGTAAGACTCCGGACTTTGGGAGTAGGTTTCGTTTTGTAAGATTTTATTTGAAACCATGAATTCCTTTGTACTAGAGAAAGCGTGGAAATAGATTGGTTTAGATCCGTCACGAAGACGCTTTCCGACCGCCATTCCAAATACTCCATCAGTCCACTGGAAGTTAACACCGCCAATGTTGTAGTCTCCAGAAAGTGGATCGAAGTGGAAAAAGTTGTGTTTAATGCGCCACGATTTATCTTCATTGAATGAATAGACTATCACTTGATATCCTCCCAAATCTGGCACATAAGCAAACGCATTATCACAGTCTCCTCGGTCCGTGTCAATGATCTGAAATAAATATGATAGTTAATTGTTTTGGTATTGATTTATATAGTTTGTCAAACGTACAACATTGGCGAAAAATGAATCTTCCTTCAGTAGTGATTCTGGGAAGTAGTGTCTTCTAATAAGCTTATCCGAGAATAAATCATAAATTGCTAACGAAGGAGTTGCATACTGCATTGGATTTCCTAGGATATCTGCAAGACCTGTATCCATAACCCAAAGGCGATCACATTCATCAGCTCGGACCCGGAAGGTGGAAATGATTGTGCTGTTGTCTTCTAAGTGTGTTGACGATGTACTTCCTTCGTGTTCAGTATCTGTAAAAAAAAAGTGGTCAATATACAGCAACTGTTCGCTAACTGGGTGCTTTTTAACTGGGCGCCCGCTATCTGGGCTATAGCCCAGTTCAAAACAAATAAACATCAAGAATCAGCATTTGACATTTTGTAGTCAAAATTCGGAAGGAGCATGTAAAAGGCACATTAAGTTCGTGGAGGATTAAAAAATTGTTAAATTGTCCGAAATTGAGTCGTAATCCTATATAAATTAAGTCAAATATTTTTCACAATATGCTACATCGCAATAACGTACAAAGCATAAAAGCATTATGTAATTAATGTACTGCGCAATTAAATGTACCAACCGAAATCAGATCGAAAATCCCCTCGAAATTTATTAAAATCTGAAATGTCAGCCCAGCTACCGAGCAGCACCCGCTAAATGGGCTGTGCAATTAGCCCAGTTAGCGAACGGCTGTGTACTTGATTAATAAGTTTTAAAAATATTAATTGCAATGTATTATGATGTGCTAATAAAATGGACTGATCCAGATGGCGATGAAAAATAGATAAATAAACTACATAAGTTATCACAATCGATTATTTTTTCTTTTAAATTTCGCAACGTTTTGCACCAAAAATCCTAATCGCAAGAAAACTTCATTCAAACCCCAAATATTCACATCACAGCAGCAGGCAAACAGACTGCTGTTCGACGTGTCGATCGAACGGTCGGTATAGTGGAATAGCTCCGCAAGCCCAAGGAATTGTTATTGTTGAGAAATTGCCTCGCAGTGTGTATGCTTTGTCGTCCCATATAATTATTTCTATTATAAAAATGTTGTTTTACAGTATTTTATTTGCAGAACAATTTGAGCCAATTAATAAAACTGGAGGATTCTTGCTCTCAAACTTATTGTGCACACTGGGCCAGAATGAAAAATTAGCAGGAATAAATTATTTTCACTATAGAGATGCGACTTTAGAACAAAACTATCTTCTGCAAAGTTGTAGCTTATAATTAGGGCTTAAATTTGACATCAGTTTCAGTTAGGGTGGTCCTTGAATATATTGAAATAAAAATTCTATCTTTCACATTTCTTAGTATAACGCAATACCATGTTTGACAAAGTTGTTTTTTATTGAATTTAAAGCAACTTTGCTGCACGAACCATTGTCGTAGGTCTTTTGTGTCATTAGTTATGATCATTTCTAGACAAAATAGTCAAAAGGTCGAAAGCAACATTTGTAAACAATGACTTCTAGCGTATTTTTCTGGGATCTGTTTGCTCCCACGAACCAAATAGCACAAGAAATAGATACAAGGAGTTATTACCTTCCCGTTGGTAGTGGATGTCGATGTTAACAACCTGGCAACACCTGGAAATTTACGTTTTAAGTCATTGTTTACAAATGTTACTTTCGACCTTTTGACGATTTTGTCTAGATTTGTACGCTTAAGAGTAGGGTGGCCCTGAAAAAATTAGTATTTTTCGCCTAACTTTTTGAAAACGGTGTTTTCTGCAAATTTTAAGAACTTAATTAGACACACACTTTGATGAAGAAAAAACGTAATTTCATACATCTGTTCAAAAGATATCGTGGTTTTAGTTCAAAAATTACGATTTTTTCACATTACATTATTTTTTAAAGGGGGAAAAACGGGGATACAAATGCGGTTGCATATGAATAGTAATGATAAGAGGTCTCTTTTGTATATAAAAAATTAGGTGAATTTAGAAGAATTTTGGGTTAAATGGTACTATGAATGTACACTCAGTAGCAAAAAAAAAGCCGAGCAAAATTTTGCTTCCAAATAACGCAATGTTCAACCTTCTGTAACTTTGCCAATTATCAATATTTCTGGCTGAAAATATAACAATACTATATTCAATGTATAGACAAAAATTTCATGTTGATAAAATTTATAAACTTGAAGTTATCATAACATATATGAAAAAAGCCATTTTTGGACATACCAATTTAAAAAATCCGAATTTCTGTGAAAAATTTGGGTAGCGTATGAAAAATTCTTCCATAGCTTGAAACAGTACAGAAAATAATGTGGTCAAAATTTGAACTGTCTCCATCAAGTGGTTTGGACTACAGCTGTCATCAAAGTTGACGCACCATCGTGAGTATTTCCCATTTTCACCCAATATTGGCCTTGCTGAAATATCGGTGCAAAAAAAAGCCGAGGTGAATTCTATTCATAATTAATAATAATACTGTAAAGGTAGTTTTCACAAACCAATACATACTGAATGCCATATTTTTAAAGTTCTTCGTGGGTTACACTAGTTATTTGGGATATTTCACGCGAAACAAATCATATGTATTAATATACTAACTAAACTACTAAACCACTAATCATCATTAAACAAAACAAGTATGTTTTACGCCATGCTCGTTTAAGGGTTAGAAAAATCTTCGAGGCTGAACTTTCTTGTGTAGTGTTCTCAAAAACATTAGGTATGAAGCGCTTCAACGTGTTTGCGGTTGTGTTTGCATGTGTTTGGAACCAACATAATGGAAATTCATATGGATGTCAGTTGAACTTAAATGCTTAGTTCCTGAAACAGTAACTAAAAATTTGAGTTTGTTTGTAGGTAGTCAAATTAAACTAGATGTTTGTGCCTAATTCACCGTGAAATTCCTGTTAAATAAAACTAGAATATATATACTCAAAGTCTCGAGTGTGTTTGTGCTTCTACATATTCTCTGTAAGAAGGGTAAAAATATCCACTATTTAACAATTAGGAAAAATTACAACATATCGTCAGCATTATATTCATCAAGTACGAATATGAGCTTCACAGCTTTGATAATAACAGTCGATGTAAACACGTTCAATTGATATTTTGTTCTAGGATTCATTCGATTTGACAGTGCTAGTGAGCCACATTGACTTTACTATGAAGCTGTCAAGTTGTTACCGGATTGTCTACGGATGACCAGTAATTTCCTAGTGTTTTATTGTGTCGCATACTCGCTTATCGTCCCGAATCTGAATTTAAATCTTTATAAATGAATTTCGTCACGGCTTGATTTTTTTGTAATAGTTTTGAAGTTCTAACACCGTAATTCGCAAACATGGAAAG
Source organism: Aedes japonicus (assembly GCA_034211315.2). Taxonomy (NCBI): domain Eukaryota; kingdom Metazoa; phylum Arthropoda; class Insecta; order Diptera; family Culicidae; genus Aedes; species Aedes japonicus. Next base: position 7,739 of record JASCZW010012259.1, read on the forward strand.
AGGTTGTTTGAATCAATGGTTTGTTTCTTTTTTGTTAACGAGAATCTGTTTTAGATGTAAAAAGTGGTGATTTAGTTGAGCTTTTCTTTTCTGGGAAAAGTAGCTTGGAGATCTTTCGCTACATAGCTAACGAGTATACGGTTGGTCAAATAAGCATATAAGCAATGATATCACAGATATAAAAGCTACGGATCGAATTTAAAAAGCGTTGGAGCAGCAGTGACTATATGAAAGAGCGATTTCTCTCGAAAAATAAAATATGGTTATCTCTATCCTCCTTCAAAATCAAGTCATCGTTGACTCCTAAAAACAGGGTAGGACGTCCTTCGAAATCGTTTTTGGATTCCGGGAGAAAAGCAAGGAAAGTCAAAATATACTATCTGATACAGGAATATTCTCCTCAAGAACTTGGTTTGGCTGCTGGTTCTAGCATCATGCAAGATAGTTCAGTCGGGAAGCTAATCTAGAGGATGTATTTAAGCGACTGTTGATCGCATCCGATCCAGTCATTTCAATGATGTCAAAAAAAAAATGACATAACAAGAGAAATCAATTTGCCAGAAAAAGCGTATGCACTAATCAATAGTCTAATGTAATTACTTTAAAAGAATTAAAAATACTAACTAAAGTATGTGTCTCTTAACTCGGCCTAATATGCAACGATCGATTACATTTTTTTTTATTATAACTCAAAAAGTTTAGTAGCACAATTTATAATTTTGGTACGTTTTCGGCATGTATGTTTATTATCAAATTATCAAAATGAACTTATTGCAAATATTAGTTCTTTATTGAAATATGGTGATTTATTCGTGATTGCCATAAACATTTATGAAAAAATCAAGAAATTTATTTTAAAAAGGACATACATTTATAGTACCATTTAACCCCAAATTCTTCTAAATTCACCTAAGTATTTATATACAAAAGAGACCTCTTATCTTTACTATTCATATGCAATCGTATTTGTATCCCCGTTTTTCCCCCTTTAAAAAATAATGTAATTTGAAAAAATCGTAATTTTTGGACTAAAACCACGATATCTTTTCAACAGATGTATGAAATTACGTTTTTTCTTCATCAAAGTGTGTGTCTAATTAAGTTCTTAAAATTTGCAGAAAACACCGTTTTCAAAAAGTTAGGCGAAAAATAGAAGGTACTCACTTTGGACAGAACAATCCGTTTGATGTCTGTTGCCGTCTTTTTAACGAAGTTTATGACCATACTATTTAATTTTAATACGTCAGAGGCAATTTTAAGAAATAGAATAGAATAGTTAATAGTGTCTCTCTGTACTATTTTTTCGAATCCAAGTTAATAAATAAATAATTCATCAATCTATTACAGTAGAACTGCTGGAGTTTGGTGCTCAAACTAGACTAGTTCAAATTTTAAGTTCACAATTCCGATTTTGATATATTTGTTCCTTGTGAAACATGTCATTCTTCAGAAAATGAACTCAACTTCCACGATTTTAAGACCTCGAGATTACCGCTGCAAAGAACAAAGAACAAAGATACTGTTCAAACGACACCTACCTGAACCTCCTGCTCAAGAGAGCAGACTCGTCCTATCTTTCTGTTCGAGATCTCTGTCATTGAAAAGTCATCAATGTACTCCACGGTAGCGATCATTTATCAATCATTATTGCAGTTAAGATTAGCCTGCACGAAATTCTTCCTCTTCAGATTCTGCTGTACATTGAGATTGGGCAGCACTATCCGGCAACTGAAACTAGGCTTTGTTCCATGCACTGAACTTTCTTCAGAAGGGAGAGAATGTAATAAATACCGGATCGACTATATCCAGCATACACGAAATCCAATTTCTACACTCCGAAGTGGGGCTGGCTATTCGAACAAACCGTCCAGCATAAGGCCAGTATCAACTTAAAAAGTAGAGAGGTTACTTAATTTTGTTCAAAATTACCAACCGGAATTTTGACAACTGATCTGTATAAAATAGAAATTTCTGCAGCAGTTCCCACCGGAAAAGAACGAAAAACAAAATTGGAATTTATAAGGTTTCCATGCAAATTAATAGGAGCTGTCACTTTTACTTTCGGAAAAATATTCCACTCGATTATTCCGTAAGTGAAGGTGACATTTCGTTCCATGCCGATCAATTGTCAAAATTCCGCTTGGTAATATTGAACAAAATTCCTTAATCTCTCTACTTTTCATGTCTCATGTCATGCTTGACTATTTTCACAATTCTTCTTCTATCTTAGCCTTCACTATGAGTTTTATATTTTACATGAATACGGAAACCAAGAAAAGCATGATAGTTTTTTATGTAAATAAATGATTTTGCATAACAATAAGCTCGTCGAACACCATCAAGCAAAACAAAACCAATTGTCCATTGTTTTAATCAAACAAAAGCAACTATTTCTTACACAGTAAGCTTGCTTTACCCATTAATTGGTACGATTTATTATTATTGTTATTCCTTCTGTGGATTTTTTACGCATTTTGCTGAAAAACTGCGTCTACCCATTTAAATGGGTAGACGCCAGTTTACGGTAAAATGGGTAAAAATTCCCACAGAAGGAATATCGATAATTATAAATCGTACCCATTAATGGGTAGAGGAAGCTTACCGTGTTGGGTTTCGTATTTTTTCTTAAAACAACATTGAAAACCCCAAGAAATCTCGCCTCCCCTTGTCAGCTACATAAATGAACCTCTACATCAGTTAATATGCACCCGAATGACGCTCTTATGTGGCATCTATGACGATATCTGCTGAACTAAATAGTTATGCGATCCACCAGCCTTGCAATGCAAAGCTCGAAACTTGTACGGTGTCGGCCCTTCCAGATCGCAACTGGGTTGCGAACTGAATTGATACAATAACGCATAAATTGAATTGAACTTGTTTGCTGCAGTCATTGTTCGGATATAAATTCTCAAATCTAATTCACAGAGCATCCATGAATGAGAAAACCTTTGTTTGTTTGTTTGTTCGTTTGTTGACTAGGCAACAAAATCTCATGCTCGAAATTTTCACGGATTTTCTTGTATTGTTCGTATAGAACATTCCAGAAACTCATATCGTCTTCCCTCTTAAAAGTCAAAATAACCACTCGAATGAAAAGTTATTGCATGTTGATGCACGTTGTTTTAGTTCTAATTCCTCTACTGCAAAAACAACGACAATAGTAAAGATCCACGTCCAACAATAAAGTTATGATTTTTTTACCTGAAAATGAAAGCCATCAGTGATTTTTGCGTCGTTGAATCCGACAAGGCAATAGCAAAAGTGAAACTCGGTCAAAATTAGTTCCAACAAATAATTCTCCCAATAGGCAGATGAGAGTCCGAAGGGAATAAGACTTCCCGATGTTCAGCACAAGACTACATTACGTGATCTGCTTCATGATAGCCTTGTCCACATTCACAGAGATTGCTGTCACTCAGTCAAGCATGGTTTAAATTAGTTCCTAAAAAAATGACGATTAGACATGAGGCGAGACATCATCCTTCCCACATTCATTTTTCTCAACCAAAAGCCGATACTCTAGGGTACTCGATTATTAAGAAGCGACTCACTTAAAGGGGATGCTAAAAAAAAGTGTAGAGATAAGGCACTTCTAAACCTTGTTTTAAGTTGAAGTTTTCGAGTGGCGCTATGAATTTCAATGTACATTTCAAAGCCTGCGGGCGCCTCTATTAATGACCAGTCAGTGAAGAATGAGTTAGTGGAATCAACTAGGCCAGTGGTGCTCAGGTAGATGCTTGCAGCGGGCCAAAATGAAATTTTGCGCCAATGCCACGGGCCGCAATGAGTTATTTTTAATGGCTTAAAATAATTAAAAAACAGCTTATTTTGAGGACACGTTACTAGTAGATGTACCTGAAATGTAAAGCAATGCTCTTTCTTCCAAAATAAAAAAAATTACAAACAACAAAATGTAGATTTATATCACAATCAATTTATTTGTAAATCAATAAAAAAAACTTTTCGCATTTTAATACATAATTCACTTTCGAGATCAGCCTTCATGCTAGAGGTCGAAATACGCACTGAATTGTCCAAATGTTCATCACTTATCTTATTTCTTGCTTTTGACTTTACTTGCTTCATCACGGAAAACAGTTGTTCACAAATGTATGTGAATCCAAACAAAGAAGCTACGAAAAGAGCATGATTTCGCAGCTCTGGGAAGCGCTCTTCCGGAACAAATTTGGCATAGAACTCCAACAAATCATGTCGATCAAATTTTTCTCGCAGTTCCGTGTCGCACTGTAACTCAATTAGTTCCATTTGGATATTATCTGGGGCTTGTTCAGCATCAACACTGAATGGAGCAGAAAAAAGTTTTAGAATTTTGTCATGCGCTTTGAAATCTCCAAATCTACGAGAAAAATCATTTTTCGTTGTTTGGAGTGCGTCAACGTATTTTTTAGTCAACGTCACATTGCATTTTCCGAGAGTAGGGAAATGGGCAAAATTTAGAATTTTCATCTGTTTCTCCCACAACACGAGTTTGTTTTCAAATGTACTGATTTGATTAAACATGCTGTGCACCAATTTGCCTTTACCATGGAGACTTAAATTCAAATCGTTTAGGTGCGTTGTAATGTCAGTCAGGAAAGCCAGATCTGTCACCCACTCCGCATTATCGAAAAACTTCACTGATTTACCTTTGCTCTCCATGAATTTGACGATTTCTTTCCGAAGATCAAATACGCGTCGCAGCACCTTTCCCCTGCTCAGCCAACGTACCTCAGTATAATATGGTACGTCACCATATTCTGCATCCGTGTCTACTAGAAGAGCTTGAAATTCTCGATGGTTCAATGCGTGCGATCGGATGAAATTAACTATTTTGATGACATCTTTCATGACATCTTTGAATCCCACGCTTTTGGCGCAGAGGTTCTCCTGGTGCACGATGCAATGGTACTGGGAGAATTGCTCTGACACTTCTGGTAATTTTCGAAGATGGGCAATTGCACCTTCATGTTTTTCTATGAATAAACATTTTTTTTCAGTAATAAAATGATTAAGCACAGAGAACAGACAAACAAGCTCAAACATAATTCTTAAATAAATAAATAAATTTAAACATACATAAATGTATGAAGAAAAATACCTAAAATTTAACACCATCCTTGGTACTAAATTTTCCAAGGCCGTAAATCTGATATAGCTGAATATTTTGCATCAATTTGTATGCAACCCTTCAAGTAAGAAGTAAATAAACTTACGGCCTGATGCCAGCGCCAAATACATCAAATGTCCATAATAAATGTGATAATGCCAGTACTGTCAAAAGGCGACGTTCAAAATAGCACAACATTTTAGGCAAGAATTTTAAGGAGATTGCACGTCTTTACACTGCGGTATAAGCTTGAATAATTTAAATAAGATGGAAAACAAAATACATACCATACATAGCGGGAGCTCCATCGGTAACAACTCCGGACATTTTCTTCAGCGGTAGATCAAACTTTTCTAGAACAGCGCACAGAGCATTAAAGACATCAATGTCCTTCGTCGTTCCTTTCATGGGGAAAAGGCTTGCTAATTCCTCAGTCACCTCAAATTTCTTAGATATGCCGCGGATAAAAACTGCCAATTGAGCTGTGTCAGATATATCCGTGCTCTCATCCAGCGCCACTGAATAAAATTCAAAGCTGGCAACTTTTTCCTTCAAACTCAACACACGATTTTCAGCAATATCTTCAACCCGCCTGGTGATGGTCGCCCGCGACAAACTCACTTGCGCAAAGATGCGACTTTTTTCGGGACAAATTATTTGAACCACAGCTTCCATACATTCCTTAACAAACTCGCCATCAGAAAATAGCTTCGAATGGGAAGCGAGTTTTTCTGCGATAATGAAACCTGCCTTTGTGCACAACTCGTTTTCTTGCTTTCTTCTCACAAAAAAGTTTTGCTGGCTACTAAAATTTCCCCTGAACTCAGCAAATTTTTCAGCCCGCGCCACACCGACATATTTATCCATTTTTGACGCATGTTTCGACTCGTAGTGACGCTTCACATTAAATACCTTCATAACTGCAACAGCTTCGTTGCAAATCATACACACCGGTTTTTGATTAATGCACGTTAAGAAAAACATTTCAGACCACTTCTCCTGGAAAACACGTCCTTCATCAGCAACTTTCCGTTTTTTGCTTGTGCTGGCTTCCATTTTCACTGAATAATTGCTCGAAACTTCTCAGAACTACGCACGCGACTACAGAACGGAACCAATTGACAACAGACACTGAATATGAAAATATGACTGCATTCTCTCTTTCTTTCTATCCCGCCTTTTTGGTCATTCATCATCTGTGTAACAAGCACGGTAAAAATTGTTCACATAAAACTATGAGAATCACAATTATTGCACAGTAAGAAATGCAACTCAAATCGAACAGCAAATAGCTACATATTGAATGAAGTTCTCATATTTCTCAAATGCTATCGCGGGCCGCATTTGCCGCCTCGGCGGGCCACATGCGGCCCGCGGGCCGCAGGATGAGCACCACTGAACTAGGCCATACTTGGCAACAAATATAACCGGAGCAATCATAGAACGATGATGACCTCTGGGATTCCATGAAGCTCCTCATGTATAAATCAGCATGAGCCGCATTTCCAAACTTGGAGAAGCAAACATAGTTGTGAATAATCGGTAAAGGGCTGCCATCCTCTTCATGTAAGTGGTGTTAAGTAATGCAAAACAGTTCAAGATGTTCAAAAAAAAATGCTATTGGTGATGTGTGACAGCGCCACCGACTATCCATTGTTGGTTTTTCGCTTCAGGTACTCAATGTAGGATCTTTAGGTGCCACTCTGTTGATGTATTTTACAAATTGTTGTTCAAAGTAATTGTTCAACAAGTGCCATTGAAAAAAATCAAGGGGCTAAGTAAGACTATGTTTGGTGTATACTATAGCTATAGCGAACAAATCAAAATAAAAAATAAAACAAAAAACTATTTTACCAATTATATATTTGCTACCAGCTAAATAAAGTGGCATATGTTGAGAACAACTCCAAAAACGAATTGGAGAAGCTAAACAAATTTGAACTATCATAAAACTTAATTAAAATTTCAGAATTTTCCATCAATAATGTGCAATGATCAAAATGTAGGAAATAAGTGGCTCAAAGAAAACCAAATTCAGAACAAGAGTAAGCGAATTTACGAAAAAATATTTTCAGTGCACGCAGTTCAAATGGCACGATAGCCTAATAACACAGGAATTGAGTTTCACTCAGTGAGTAAAACACTTTCAATCAGTTGTGAACGATTCGTTCACTTTTAATAGATAGATGAGCAAGAATTGAATGAATATAACCAAATAAAAATGTCTGCTGTGCTCTAGGCGTAAGTATATACTTCTAAGAGTTGGACTTGCAAAGAATGGGAAAACTCCCCAAATTCTAAAAATTATGAAAAAATAACGTACCCCTCTTTGCTGGTAATTCATTATCCTTCCAGCTGGGATATGGATGCAATACAGGTGATAAGCCGTCAGAGATGTTCACAAAGTTTAACGAAGCTGCAACTCCAGACTTCCATCTGAAAAAGAAAACGAGAAAAAAAATTGATTGACTATCAGCTGGGTGCTGCGAACTAACTCAATGTGCGGAATCCAAACTTTTATAAATTGTAGTAATGCATTATTCTAGAGTATAGAGAGATATTATAATATGTTTAAAATAGAAAACAAGATTCTGATTTAGTTGGGTTTCATCAATATTTTGAGAGTATTCTTCGTGCTCTGCGTGATTTCATTTTGTTTGTTATCAATTGTTAGACCAAAATATAATATCAATACCAAAATCCGGAATCCATACAGTGCCATAATCCATACACCTGGATCAATTTATTTAGTTCTATCAACCACAATAACATTTATCTGAAGAATTTGAATTACCACGTAATACAAACGTAAATAAGAGACCCTAACATCCAATTTCTAGGTTTACGATTCAGGATCGTTGAATTCGGTGTATTGTGTTGTAAATGATAATGGATGAGGAAATTATTGATTTCAATTATATTATTTTCGAAAATCAGAAACCGAAACAACAAAAGTAGCAGAGAAATTATGAATATGAACCCATACTTAAAAATTCTTATCTTTTGTTTGGTTAGAGCTGAGCATGATTGACGTCGGCGGTCAATGGTACTCCGTTATTGCCAGACATCACAGTACACCTACAGATGATGTTTGGGACTGCATCCACAAAGTGTAAAAACTGATGATCTCAAACTAAGGCAATACAGGCACCGGCCCTGCACGAATACAGGTAAAATAAGGAAAGCGTAGGACTATGTTGACGTGATACTCGCTTTATTGGAAGCACCTCGGAATTTCCACGAGAAATCCCTGGAATGTTGTACTTATAACATGATTGGGTGGCAGCGGTGCTCGTTTTGGTAAACAATTAGCTGTCTAGTGGAATATTTGAATATATGTACCGTTTTCCGATTTAAACAGATTTATACCAATAGTAAGGATGATATTGGCCCGTCACAAAGTGTAATCGTGGTTCTTTGGGTTATTTGCAATAATGCTGAAAAGCCGATTTGGACCGATTTAAACCAACAGTAAGGATGCTGATCACTCGTAAAGTTTGATGGTGGTTTTACATTAGGAAAACGTGATAATTTAATAGAGCGGATGCTGTTAGAGCCAATAAAAAATGGAATCTCGTTTTGCTTGTTCTAACATATGGTGGCGCGGCGAGTATGGTAAACGAAAAATATGGATCGCAAATAAATATGATCCTTATCACCGGCCCACCACGCCCGGCATTCCCTGACATCTCACCAGGAAGCAACTTTGTTGTATTTGTCTATGCTCACTCGATCACCTGCGAACAATAGGTAAACGAAACAATAGAAAACGCGATATGTCGGATAGCAAAATATTGCGCAGCAAAGCATCAAAACAACCGTTCACAGCCGATGCCCAACGAAGACTTTTTGTTCTTCATAAACTATCAATTCGTACAACTACATTTTACAAACTATTTTACTTCTGGAACTAATAATGTTTTGTGATATTGTGGGCGGAATATTATAAATTTAGATAACTCAATACAGACGTCTTCCAAATTTGGCAGATCGACAGAAAATCGGGAGATAAACACCTGGAAGACCATAGCAAGCTGCTAAGAGGCAGACCGGAAGACTCGATGAACTACCTCGGCCACGGTGGAATTCATCACATTGTAACACAAATAGTTAACCCTCTACTTCCCAATCCCCGTCTCTAATTTTATCAAAAGATTTTTATATGATACATTTTACACTAGCATCGCTTCAAAATGTGATTACCAGTCTTACACACACACACACACACACATTGTTCATATTTAAACAGTGTCCTGTCAGATGAGTTTCACGTCTAAACTTCAAAAAATGAGGAAAACGCGAAAAGATACTATTTTAATACTGATATAGTCTTTCCTTGTATTCTCCCCTACGCGGGGTAACGATCTGTGATGATGTTGTTTTGAGAAGGAAATAATTTCTATGAGATAATTATTCTGAGATAACATATTGCTAAGTCATAATCACGTTACTACAACTAATTATGATCGTAATGTGCTACTTGGGATAACAATAGAAGTTATTGTTACCCAACAATAGAACAATACAATAGAAAAGGGGGGTTGTTATGTATCTTAACTATAGAAAAAATAATTATTTTCCGAGCAAATTACTACTAATTACTAGTCGATTACTATTAATTGTATTGTTTCGCAATTGTTGAAAACCCTAGCAGATGGAGTGAAATGTAGATCTATTGTTATGACAATATGCATTTTACATTTATATGATTCAAGAACAGTAAGATTTATGGTCGGAAATAGATTTTAATGTTATTTTATATTATTGTATTGTAATTGTATGGTTATTTTTATCCGAGCATCGCTAAAGATTCCAGCGAAGGGAATGTCGAAATTTTCAGGTGGCCCCTCCAGAGGCCGAACGAACTTGTTAGGTACCATGAATTGAAAGGGTGCACCCGCGGTCGATCAAGTTGTAGCCGGTGAATTTATGTCGTTTGATGTTGCCGATGTGATGATGAGGGGACAGAGGGGAACTCTAAAAAACCCTCGTCCCTTCGGTGATTCGATGCCAACGCGTCGGAAATGCCGTCGGTTGGTTGACTGCCGCTCGCTCGCAGCTAGCCAGTGAATTTATGTCGCTTGGTGTTGCCGATGTGATGATGAGGAGACAGAGGGGAACTCTTAAAAAACCTCGTCCCTTCGGGGATCAGATGCTTTCGGAATGCCGTCGGTTGGTCGACTGCTGGATAGTCATGAAGAAAATAAATATTTGTGTTGGCTCAGGAGGTACTAGCACACCGGTCCCAAGCTTAATGATTCGGCCCTAGTTTTATTTCGGGTGCACACTAACACCAACAATTAATATGCAACTAACGATTTGAAATTGGTTCACTGTTGCAGAACCCCTTGGTCCAAAGTACACCTTGAAGTCTGCACCTTGCAATAATTATTGCGCTTTGCGGTACATTCCGGTACTTGGATCTTTGTTGTTGTTTTGATTCGGTATGCAATTTTGACACAATATTTGAGAGTGTGTTGGTGTGAGTTCATTTAGCTTGGGACTGCGCTTGGGACCTTTGCTTTATTATTTTAACAGAATATATGAGAGTGTGATTATAAGGGCCGCATTATTAAGCTTGGGACCGAGCTTGGGACCGATCTGCTAGTACTGACTGAGCCAAGAAAAAAAATCGTATTTTTTCGGGACCTACTGGTCTTAGAGTTAGTTGCGCAGTTGCGCGAGAACTGTCACGTAAATGTTTATCAATACAAAGCCTAACACATAACCTGAAAAGTTTTGTTTGTTTTTCTCTGCACTTGCTTTTTATACCGGCTGCTTATATTAACTTTTACACACGTTTTTCAAAAAAAGGTATATGGACATCAATGTCTGTTCTCTGTGGTATTAGTGCAATATTTAAAAAAACAGTTTTTATTGTTTGCATTACGTAAATTAGGTTGGGAAGGATTTTCTCTTCCACCCTTTGAAGCTCGCGGTAGGCAAATCAGCATGCAAACACTAAAAAAAACGTCGAGAGTTTGCAAATGTTTCGTTTGTTAATGGCATGGTCTCACATCGCATTGATTCAGCAGAGCTATAATCAAAATTAAATTTTTACATACTCTCCCGGTAATTGCGCAATCGAAATATTTTTATCACAAATCATTGTCGCACAAACTACGCTAAATTTGGACCTCTGAAACAGATGATGTGACGTTAACATAAACATTCTATTTTGACAGTTCATGTTTGTGTGTATTGGTGAATCCAGGTTGGACCAAGGTGACTCTAATATCTCAGGTGGTATCAATAGCGTATATGAGAATTTCAGCCATGTTTAAACGCATACTAATACCATAGACTAACTCTAAGGCCAGTAGGTCCCATACAAAAACGATTTTTATCTTGGCTCAGTCAGTACTAGCACATCGGTCCCAAGCTCGGTCCCAAGCTTAATAATGCGCCCCTAATAATGAACTCACACGAACACACTCTTAAATATTCTGTCAAAATAACACAGCAAATCGAAACAAAGGCGCAAATATGTACAGCAAGGTGCCGACTTCAAGGTGTATATCGGACCAAGGGGTTCACCAACAGTGAACCAATTTTAAATCGCTAGTTGCTTATTGATTGTTGCTAATACGATCCATATCAAGTTAAATCATGTCTGGCATACTAAAGTTGTATCCGTTACACCTACACGCTCAAATCAGCCTCTCTGTCATTTGTATTACTGTCCCTTTTTTGCTCACGGAAAAATTACTCAATTTTCGTAAAAATTGGAACATCTTAATTATGAGTTGTTCCAATTTTTACGAAAATTGGGTAAATTTTCCGTGAAAAAAAAGGGACAGTAATACAAATGAAAGAAAGGTTGTTTGAGCGTATATGAAACAGTGCCTGTGATGTCAAACTCGCAGTTCCATTTCAAACCGAACGAGTCAAGAAGATGATTAGTACCATAACGGTACCATAACATTTTTAAAATTTTGAATTTCCTCATTCATTAGAATTTCCGCATTCATTAGAAGAACCTCGCGTTTTGTTAGCTCTGCGCTTCTTTTGCAAATACCCGTTTGATGGGTCTGGATAGGAAAATTGAAGAAGGAAGATCATTATTCCAAGCAATTTCTTCAGTATCGTCAGATTTACGATGCCCAATCAACCGTAGCAGAACTAACGAGAATGCGAATACATGCGAATCTCTATATTCTTGCAGTTCGTGGTCCTCGTCATCGTCAACAAAACACTGTTTATATCTTGCGTGATTGCTACCCACAATCACAACCCTATTTGTATATAAGTGTATATTCATCGTATCCCGAGCGGGAAACAATAACATACGAATACCTTATTTTCATCTTGATAACTGGCGTTGGTATTAAAGAGCTCAGATTAAGAGGTAAAATACCTCAGCAAAATACCTAAGAATTGCAAGCAAAATATCTCTCAAATAACAGAACTTGTTATTTTGGATACCTGGGAATACCTGAGAAGTACTACTTTAGTATTTTATTACTTCAATTTGGTATTCGCATAACATTGTAGGAACAATTTTATGGTATTATCCTCAGTTATTTTACCTCTTAATCTGAGCTCCTAAATACCAAAGCCAGTTATCAAGTTATTCGGTCCTGCTCGGGATTCGATGGGTATATATCTGCTCCTCTACTCAAATCCACCTGCCGCCCGGATAAAAATAACCATACAATTACAATACAATAATATAAAATAACATTAAAATCTATTTCCGACCATAAATCTTATTGTTCATGAATCAGATAAATGTAAAATCTATATTGTCATTACAATAGATCTACAATTCATTCCATATGCTAGGATTTTCAACAATTGTGAAACAATATAATTAATAGTAATTGACTCAAATTTGTTCGGAAAATAATGATTTTCTCTACAGTTAAGATACATAACAACCCCCCTTTTCTATTGTCGATGTCTCAATTTACATTAGACTCTATTGTGGAAACAATAACTTTTATTGTCATTTTATTGTTGTGAACAATGCTATTAATTGTACATACTATAGATTCTATTGTATGGTTACAATATATTCAATTGTAAATCTATGAGATTTTTTTATTCGGGCGGATATCCATGTATTGAGCTTTTGAAACCCCGTTCTTGCATAAGAATGCAAGATCTTTCTCAGCTGTTAGTAGATTTAATTTTTCTTTCCGTTGCTTGCTTTGGTTTGATCCCCAATGGAATACGCTTGTAGATTTACTGCATAAAAACGATATTTCCAACGTTCTGCTATTAAGCTAAATCAAAAAAGACCATTCCCAAATTTTGCTTAAATGTACCTTGAGATATACTTATTCAACTGGTATATATAGCTATTGGTTTTACTTGCGCCTTTTCGAAATGTAACGCTTGAATATATGGCTTATGAAACAACAAAAATGATGATAACTTTTTACAGAAAAGTTGTACGAGTATGTTGTCTTGGGAGCAAATATGTATTTTTATGTGAACTACAATTGCTATGAATATAGTAGGCCTGAAAAATAGATATTTTTCAAAATATGTCAGGAATTCTGATTTTTGGCTTTTGTTTCTTTAAAAGCGCTAACCTAATTTTTCACCCTGCACCACAGTGCATTGGAATATGAAGCATCAGGCTGCAAAGTTTGTTTACCAATATTTTGGGGGAAAAGTGAACAAAACGTTTAGCCCATTTGTCATAATACGGCGAATCACACTGTTGTCCATCAAGAAAGAAGTATACTTGAGGGTATGACGACAACTTTATGATTTAGAAAGCACTGTTCGAGGTATTTTTAGCTCTTCAGCCTATATAGCAGTGTGGAGTATAGTCACTAGATTCATAGTCTGGCGGATACAACGACGGGAGCCAATTTAAACTTTCACTTGGCGGAGCCAATCGAGCATATCTCGAGTAATTCATGTTAAGGGCCTAAAAGCCATTTCTAAACAATGACTTTAAACGTTGATTTCACATGAATCACGAGAATCTCACTATATCCTACTACTTCATATGGTAGAACTAACATTCTTCTACCAAATGCTGCTTTCATTTCACGAGAGTGATTTAAGATTCAAGAGAAATCGGTATTTAAAGTCATTGTTTACAAATGGCTTTTAGGCCATGAACATGAATTACTCGAGATATGCTCGATTGGCTCCGCCAAGTGACAGTTCAAATTGGCTCCCGTCGTTGTATCCGCCAGACTATGAATCTAGTGACTATAGTGTGGAATTATAACGCAAGTGAAATACAGTAATGCACAAGGCTCTTGTAGGCTGTTATTCTACGCTACTGCATAATGAAAATAGAACAATATTTCGACAACTTATTCAAAACGACGTATTTGCTTTTGTTATCAAAGAGATAAACAAAGATTCAATTTTATATTTCTCGAAACTCTCAGTAGCTTCACGGATCCACTAGCATCACAAATCATGTTAGGAATATATTATTGCATGAAATTGCTAGTCTTGAAAAAAATAACGTTTGAAAATTGGTTTACCTCTTTGTTTATTAAATCAGTTACGTTGTCTTGAATAAGTTGTCGTGCAAATGATCAGCATCAGTGGCAGAATAGTTGGTTATGCATCGCATTGCATAATACTATGAATTTTTGTGTGTGCAGCTTACTGAATAAATAGATTTTTTATGCAGTCTCTGTAACCATCCAACTCGATAAGCTTCGTTAGATACAAGGTGTAATCTTCTTTATTTGCAACACGATGCATAAATAACATATTTGTCTCTTGCATATCACTCGTAAGCTGTTTGTTTTAGAAGTACATTTACATATGAAGTCTTGCCTAGTGTTGCAAAATTTAAAAGTCTATAGGTATGCTACACACGTGTGAATTATGTGCGGCTACAATCACAGCGGGTACAATCACAACAGCTCATTGCCCATTCTACAGGAGAATGATGTTAGACGTTATGGGCCGATTTGAAAAAAAAAATCATTTATTTGAACTTGAATATACTTGATCGACAAGTTGATTTATATATTTTTGGCTCTCTTCCCGATATATTATATAGTTTTTTTTTTAAATAATCGAACATTTCAAGATAACAATGGATCATTTTATATCATATTCACAGATATTCGATTCACAGACGCATATAATTGTTTTATATCGGTATGTAGCATATGGATATGTTGTACGACATATTGGTGTAACATGTTCACTATGACTAGATCTATCTTTATCTCGTACACATATGCAGATCACAATTTAGATGGAACAATCGATTTTGGTATGTGGCGAGTTGCGTCGAATCTTTTGTTTAGATTGAGCAACTCATCGAACAGCTGTGCAAACGAAATTAGAAGTAAAGAGATATGCAGCATATACGTTCATATTATGAACTAATGAGTATTTGTGAATCGAAATGGATAATGATACTGATGGATGCATATAATAAATAATAATCATTTTGCCCGAAGCTTTGGTGATTGCTTATTTGCGATTTTTGTCTGTTTCGATTCCAATTGGTGTTGATTTTCTTTATATCACAATTATAAATCGTTTATTTATAAGAGTGATTCGTTTTCTTAACTATGGAATCCACCAAACGAGTCTTTGTTAAATATAAAAAAATGCGTTTTTTTAAAAAAGTTATTATGAATTCTCAAGAATAATGAAAAATGAAAATAATGAATTCTGGAAAACAAGAAGAAGCATGACACGAGCCGAAAGTTATTGAACTGTTACTCATGTGTGGATGAGAGAGTGTTAAGAAAAACCATAATTTTATTGGTTTCAGATGAAAACTGGACAAACTGGCCACCAGAAACTAATATTAGTCTCGTTAATGCGTGATTTACAATGACAAAGGCAAGGTGCAGAAATTGTTTAACAGGTAGTTACGCAATTATGCATAACTTATAAAACATTCAGGCCAATAAAGTTAATGTTCCAAATGCACAAGTAATGAACAACTTTTGTGATTTCCATAAAAGTGACTCCTAAATGGTTTTTGATTGTTGATGGTGTTTAGCCAAAACACATGGTTAAGCTTTTGCCCCAGCAACCTAATTGTTCAAAGATTACGGTAAAGTTTCGTTATTTTTATTTACTTTCAATAACATGCCATATACGGCAAAGAAGGTAAATTAAAACGGATCTCTAAGGACCTGATTTCATAATGTTATCTTTTGAAAATCTAAAGTTAAATTAACAGAGTAAACGAGGAAAAAAATCATGCTTCGCTTATGGGGTATTTGTGTGTGCAGCTTAAATGACTACGTAAAAACGCAGCATTTAGTACTCGTTAATATGTAGCTTACCAACCTTGGCACGGTGATGAATAGTTTGTCATGCCATCTCTCCAGTCCAAGTGGTAGATTATTCGATGCGACGTACTTCCCGGAGGTTATTGCTTCCTGTTTTGCTTCCTGTGAGGGCCAGTCAAACTCTACTTCACGCCACTTGAATTTTTCTTTCAACTTAACCGCATCGGCCATGTACACCGTTGCCACGATCACTGCTATGCACAGGCTGTATGACACGATCGGTTTAAAATTTGACCTCATAGTTGTGCACTTCACCTTTCGCTATTATGCTGTGTTGATCTATTTTTGCGAATATATCTGCAACTTACTCACAGTTCTAGACTTAAATATTAATCAAGTTCACTATCCATTCACCAGCGTATGAAATCTGAATAAGCCACCAGTTCAATCAGCGCGGGACAACGCGGCACTATTTACAGCAGAAACGAACGCGCTGAGTGATCGAACGCTTTTGATCTGCGATCGTTGTTTGAAGTTGGGTTTTGTTTACCGCTTTTCCACCATTGGATATACAATTATTTTTTTCATGGGATTTACCGTCCACTAATACTAGTTCGACGGTTTCAGAGCCGGTTCTTCATGACATTTCGCCTCTCCTCTCGGCACAGCACGGCTACTGTTTTGAGTGCATATACAAACCAATAAAATACCGGTTGTATGCTTCAGAAATCGATAGTAGACAATACATACCGTAAATACTCATGCAAAGTTCGTGATGATGTTCATTTTTCTTTTTGAATTTGATTGATTCTTCAATGGATTGAGCTATTTTCGTATCAACAAATCATTTAATAGCTTCATAAATTTTAATAATAAACAAGTTATGGATGTGTATAAATCGTTAGAAAAGAAATAAATCCTTTTACACTTCGATATCTAAAGAAGAGTATAAATATCGTTTTTAAACTTGACTTCTAATACGAGGCCCGAAGGGGCAAGTATCGTATACTAATCAACTCAGTTTGATGAACTGAGGAGGCACGCGTGTGTGTTATTCTTAGTTTTTTTTACACAAATCTGTAAAGTTTTACCGAATTCTGAACAGCTGAACGTTCGGTAATCCGATTTTACGGATTGCGGTGAAATTTTACAGATATCTGTAAAAAAATTTACCGGATTTCGCTAAAATTTAACCGAAATCCGTAAAATCGGATTACCGAACGTTCAGCTGTCGAGATATTGGAACATTTCGTTAGAGCACATAAATTGTGAGATTTTACTCGTTGTCGTTCATAGCCGGACAAGAACACTCACATCAATCGATCCTGCTTGCATTCTGTATAGAGTACATTCAGAAATTACACAAAGTCTCCATTAAGATCTTCAATCCATATCGATAATCAAAATTGACGGTTAGGATTGTACAATAGATCGTTTCATGGACTAAATATATAAAATTTCTAATATTTATGTAGTTTCCCCTCTTTTCACTTAACGTTTGATTTTGAGTACTTCCAGCAATAACATAAACAGATTTTTGAACACTAATAATGCAATTTTGTTTAATACATCGTAAAACAGTGAGTTAAGGATTTTCGAATAGTTCATTCAATTGACTGAATATATTAAATATTTGATGAAGTGCAAGAAGGGTTCAGTCTCACCATCGGTGGATAAATTCGGATTTTATAAAAGTTTTATATTCACGGAGAATATAAGTAACGCGAAAAGAATGGGTTAGGCGGGTAATGAATTGTTCGACAGTTTGATGGATCATATAATTTGATGCAAGTTGAAATACTGCACTCAATACTGTAGCTTAAAACGTGAAAATTATTAAGGTGATGTCATGGGAATTTCAACTACAATTCCCCAGGTAGACCGTTGTCTAACCAGTAAATTGTACACTCATGTAGACCGTCGTCTAAACTATAAATTGTATATTGACCACTACAGGCATACCTCAATATAAAGCAACTTTATTTTTCGACTTCTAACGTACATTTCTCACGAATGAGAGTTCATTTATACAAATCATTGCAACCAGTACATTGGAAATTGGGGACTACTTTTTTTTGAATGAGGTGTAGTTTGTAAGAAATAGATGAAAATAGTCAGAAATAGTCGCTTTGTATCGATGAATACTTGAGTTACCGATCCGATCCGATTACCGTTGCTTTTTTTTTCTAAATTGTTTGTTAAGATAAGTTGAGAATTGAATATTGAATTGAACATGCATCTGTTATTTAGTGACACGAATTTCAGCCTATAGAAGCCGTAAAGTGTCCGTTGTATTCAAATAGAGTTGCTAAGAATAGTACTACCCAGGTAACCAATAAGCATTGAAATATGCACTATTCCTGCATCATACTTGCATTTATAATTCTTCCTGCAGTACATTGGCAGTCTGAATGAATATTTGTTGTTAAACAGGATAGGCAAAGCTAACGATTTCAAATAGGGTGGGGCAAGATATTATTTTTTAGAGAGAGAGAGAGAGAGAGAAAGAGAATGAGAGAGAGAGAATTACACCGTCTTCAACCAGCGATTGCACACACTGAATACATAACATTATACCAACAATTAATATGCAACTAGAGATTTTAAATTGGTTCACTTTAGAACCCCATGGTCCGATATACACCTTGAAGCCAGCACCTTGCTATACATATTTGCGCCTTTGCTTTGATTTGCTGTTTTATGTTGACAGAATATTTGAGAGTGTGTTCGTGTGAGTTCATTATTGAGGGTGCATTATTGAGCTTGGGACCGAGCTTGGGACCGATGTGCTAGTACTGACTGAGCCAAGAAAAAAACCGTATTTGTTCGGGAGCTACTGGTCTTAGAGTTAGCTCTATGGTTATATCCTAGATATAATCCCCTCTATTTTTAAATATTAATACCTATTTCTGATTTTTGAACTATTTATACAAATAGTGCTATTCAAGCCAATCACAAAATGGAATGGTTTACTTGCTCCAGGATATGGTGGTACGGCGAGCATGGCAAACCAATATTATTGATCACAATTAATTGTGATCCCCACCACGGACCACCAGCCACAGCAACCTCAAAACAAAGGCGCAAATATGTATAGCGAGGTGCTGGCTTCAAGGTGTAATTCGAACCAAGGGGTTGTACACCAGTGAACCAATTTTAAAATGCCGTTTCATATTCATTGTTGATATAACCACAAATTGAAACGGTAGGGATCCGCGTTGGTGTTTTCCTTCTAATGAAATTTCCTTCCCTATTTGATACGCATTCGGGTGAGGCAGGCGCTGGTTATTTCATTAGTTTGAGATCACCAGTTTTTTTCACCTTGAGAATGTATGCTAGTCCTACTCATATCTAAGACTAGTAGGTCCCATACGGAAACATTTTTTCTTGGCTCAGTCAGTACTAGCATATCGGTCCTAAGCCGGTCCCAAGCTCGGTCCCAATTAATAATGCGCCCTGATACCGAACTCACACGAACACACTCTCAAATATTCTTTCAACATAACACAGCAAATCAAAACAAAGGCGCAAATATGTATAGCAAGGTGCTGGCTTCAAGGTGTATTTCGGACCAAGGGGTTCTACAACAGTGAACTAACTTCAAATCGCTAGTGGCATATTGATTGTTGGTCCTCTGGTGGTTCTCTGTGTAATAACAGCTCATCTGGCAACAACGGAGTAGCAGCCTCGGGTGTTTCATGTTTATAATCTTACTCATGCTCATAGCAACGGATAAAATCTTTGAATAGGTTAAAACAACTGCAGCTTTTCGCTCTGATTAGCATGCTGTCTTTTCTCTGAAATTCGGATATGAGTCGTTTCGTCTCGCCCGTAGAATATCATATGTTAGAAAAATGTAGTCTTTACTATTTAAAAAAATTCTCATGGATGTCTATTTTTGAACTTTTTGCTACATCTTGTCACAAAATCGAGGCAACTTCCCGCTTTTTCATTGAGGCAAAGGGTAATCTATCAAACATTAACACTAAATAACATGAAATTGAAGCAAACATTAAAATTCATATATGGATTCAGTGTTAGGGGGCAACGGCCCCTCTGCCACCCGTCTGGCTACGCCTATGGTTACCTTAGTGACGCTACGCCTATGGTTACCTTAGTAGACAATAAACTATTAGAAGGTATTTTTTCAAACAATTGATTCATTGGAATAATTAAAGGGCGTCTCTAATTTTGATAATATTGAGTTTCCGGCAACCTTAAGGGTGACAAAAATGAGTTCAGAAGAAGAAAATGAGTCAACCGGTCGTGTCTTTCATTTATGATTGGTCATTCCACTCCAACAGATATAATGAATTTGTCGCGCCTTTCTCATACAAACCATCAAGTGAAAGCATAACTGAATTGCATATTTTGTTTGACGTAGGACTTACGTCTTTTCTATTCCTGTATAAGCGCACCGTTCTAAAATTTCTGAAATCGCAAGCGTTACGCGGGTTTGGAGACTATGAACGATAATATCTCCTGTCTGGCCCACAGGAATTTTATGATAAGTATTTCATTCGGAAGGTAGCACATCAAAGCTGAATCCATGTTGCTAACTCAATTCATTATATTTCATGCCTTGACCTGCCCCGGGTATGCTTGGTAAAAGTTTGTGTTTCCTGTTTCGAAATACTATCTCACAAGTGCTCACAATGCCCTCCACTGAATTTCAAACTACTTATTCATTTCACAGCCTGCCGTGAGCTAACGGAACTATCAATACTTTCTCTTAACAACTTTGTTCTCAGCAAAAAATGCTGTCTACTCCTAGAGCTCATGGTGATGAGAAATTATTTCCTTCTCAAAAACAACATCATCATTATAGTTGTTTAAACCAAATAAAAAGTACTTAGAAGAAAAATTTCGAACGCACAAAGCTATTGGTCGAAAATGACATCATATTTGCGCTACGCTCTGATTGGTTCATACTGCACAGTAATCTTGCCAACAATTATGAAACATGTGGGATCGACCGAAGGAAGACCAACAATCAGTTCTCGTTGTGCATCCGTATGCGACAGACGTGTTCGGCGAGCACGTTGTAGAAAACGCCGCCCGTGAAAACAAGAAGACCAGATTCATCCCA
>JASCZW010012260.1:0-29120 GCA_034211315.2 Aedes japonicus
AGAATGTTTGTTAAGGCTATTTTTTCCTGCATTTTCAGTATATTTCCTTATAAGTCGTTACATTACTAATAATTTCTCAAGGCCAATTATGCGCTGCAACAACAAAATTATTGCGAGTTGAACATTTTAAATTTGTATATAAACAACATATAGAGGGTGTTCCGATCAAATTATCAACAAAAATGCAGGACAAAAAGATCAGTTTATAATAATGTTTGAATTTTTCTTTTTCATATTAGATATATAGCATTTTTCATTTTAAAAAACGAAAAATAAATGTATTGTTTTATCTTGAAAACACCATTTAGAATTATTTTCCACTACAGAGATCAGGTCAGCAGAATAAAGTTACAGCGCGGCTTGTCTCTGCAAACTGGAGCGCGTACAATAAAAGTTAATATCTGAAATGCGTTTTTAAAATGACCTTGCAGGATATGACGAAAAAAATAACTGAACTGATTTTCTTCAAGTTTTTTTAACAGTTCGAAACAGAAATTTCAGTAGCTTTAACGATTCATTTTTTTCATGCACGAAATTTTTTATTTTACCAAATGATTTTTAGTAAAACTCTAGCGACCAGAGAAAATTACGCAAAAGAAACGTCTCAGACATAAAAAAATAATAAAAATGACTGACAAAAAAGGCAGTTATAACTTTATAATACAGAACATATATATAAATTTTCTGTCGGAGTTTCTTTATCAATGAATTACATCTTTCGTTTATCATTCTGCCAGCAGATTTGCAGTCTCTATCCACTTATTCGCCAGCGCGCACAGCTGTTAAACCGCTGCCTTCCAGCAACAGTTTTGAGTCTTTATGTCTCACATCGATGCTCCATATTATTCATCAAGGAAAATGGCGTACAGAGGTTTTTGTCCTGGGCACCACTCGAACGTTGTTAAGGTAGTATGAATTGCACCATCGTGTTGTTTCAGAAAGGCAGGATGCCTTTGTAGGCGTTCGCTCAGATAAATTTGCTGGGACGTTTTCAACAAGGCAATGCACCAGCTTTGTAGCTGATTTTCCGGGACATGGTCACCACAGTGATGTCCATATCTCCAGGCGTGTAGCAGACGCAACTTCTTCACACTTTGCTGGTAGCTCAACAGCTTCCTTCTTCTTGCTATATTCACCTCGTGGTTGCATACGGGTATGCATGTTGCGGGAAAAAGATTTAATTCACAACACACCAGATCAAATGAAAGTGAGAAGAGTTTTAATATTAATGAAACGAATGCAAAGAAATTCCCTGATTATGTGCTCTTCTGGATTATATATATGGTGAAGAAAAACCTTCGCTGACGCTACAAAAGAACAGAATAATGGTTCACTTAGTTTTTTGACATTTTCGCACCCCGACGATATTTTCTTGCTCTCGTCAGCAACAATGAATCACAGAAATAGCACTGGCGTGTCCTCACAAATGCACGCGGCAGTGACGGTGTTGAGAGCACGAGAGCGACTGTTTAAAAGAGCAGAAATGCGGATTCACTCACTCAAGTAATCCCATCACATGCGTCACTTCACCGGAGTTTTTATCCGGTGTGAGTTTTGCCACCTTAACGCCCAACGTTTCAGCTCTATCCACGGTTGAAGGCGCCACTTCCAGCTTCTTTGCGACATCTTGACGGAGAGGTTGGGGTTCTGCCTGAAACAGCGGGCAATTCTTTTGCTGGTCGCCGGCCTCCGGTTTTCGATTCCCTGATCCGACTTCTCTCGTTCAACAGAGCAAACGTTCAATGAACATTCTTAAATACGTTGGTAACAGTTGATTTAGCCACATTCAACAGGTTGCCAACTTGGCGTGAGAGTAGTTTGCATTTTCGCGCCATGCACATGCAAAATTGACGTGAGCGATCGCAGTAAGCCGTGCTTTGAAAACTGACGTGTTTTGTTTTTGCTGCGTCGTTTTCGCGAAAAAATCAAACAATAATTCGTAATTTAACTTTAAATCAACAGTGAAATCATAAATATCCGTGCTTTGGAAACCTTAGTGAATACAACGATTCCCACCCGAAATGCGGAAAAAAGCGGTAAATATTTCACATTTTGTTTTTGTGCTGCGCCTCGCACCAAAGATATTACATCAGCTTAGTTTTGCTTATTAGAGGTAGTATTAGAAGACTTGACATACATTATTAGGTTTACGTTTGTCCGCTTTGTCGCGAGCACTGATGAATATTAGCAGTTTTGAAGTTCGATATAGAGCACTTTAAAAAATGTCATCGTTGATTTATTGTAGAGTGGAAAAAGAAAGAAATGTTCAGTAAAAAGGGGAAAACCGCCATTTGTCATCAGAAGCAGCAAAGAGTGTAACGAAGGAAGCGCAATTGCGAGATGTATCTGACTATATATTGTGAATCACTAACACGCGTTTGTTCATATTGCACATACGCTTGATTGAAAGTTTGGTGTCACTACTGGAGTGGGCTTATTAGCAATGGAAGATAAGTTTTCGAATGCTTGCGTTATTGAAATAATATTGGAGCTGCGGTATTGTCACTTTCTAATCCCCGGATTTAAGCTTTTTGCAACTGTAAACAGCAAATATGAAACAGTTGCTGGAAGATTCTATCCATAATACCGCCAAGGACAGGAATGATTGTAAACACACACACATGCAAAATTTTTGATGTTGCTCTCTTCCTTGTCTAACTGTCAAATGCCATTCATCAAAATCCCACCAACACCAGCCATATTTCTTATAAGTATACTTTATCCATTCTTCTTCAAATCCTTGTCGTTTTTTAAGAGCTTCTCTGTTTTCCAGTTTATTCTTCATAATCATTTCTATTGTTCCTTATTCAGTCCATTTCTATTAGGCAAAGCTCTGGTGAGTTCACATTTGGTTCTCGACAAAAACACTCTTTTGGCATTGTACTACTCCATCCCGGTAGTGGCCGGATGGCAGATCCAGCAAAAAACAAAGTCTCACCTTTCGACACTGGAGAAGGCAGCAGTTTTTGGTTATTATTATCTATTGACTGCTGGTGCTGACCGTTATTTACGGCTTGCTGAATTTGCTACACTCATAGATTTGCCTGACACTGTTACCATTACTTTGAAAAATTTGTAACCTTCTCTGGAACTTCATAATATTCATGAGACTTTCCATTGAAAAACTTTAGGTCAGATCGCTTTTAATAAACGTCGTCCATTACGAGGTATTTTGGCAAACAACCACTCCAGCAAGCTTCCTGGTGTAGTTCTGACTAATGAACGGTTTTCATTTGTCATATATCACACAGAATACGGTTGAATTGTTGATTCCAAATTGTTTCTTGCGATCCACGCGTTTGGCCTGTATTTTCCACGGCCTTTCCTATATTTTTTGTTGCTTTGGAAGCCATCTTTGATAATTCACTTCACTAAAAATTATCACGCTTCCGTTGTAAGTATGTCACTTCAGTATTCTTATATCATGGGCAGTTGTTAAATGAATAGAAGCAATGCAAAGTTTACATTGAATCTATAAGTGCTTGAAAACGAGAGGCTGGTATTGAAGCCTGCTATATGCCATACAGACCATACCCTTTCACATGTTTGACTTTGCCTCAAAACAGTGCGTTTTTGACATCCCTACACTGAAAGTACAAACAGGTAACAGAAAGTAATAGCTTTAATAGGAAATCCTACTCGCAGCAAAAATACACTGTTTGACACTACCCAGTACGTTTGAATATTTTTAAATATTTTGTATTATTTGTTATCAACAATTATTATTTAAAAGCAATGCACAGTGGCGGGCAACGACCAAAATTCCCTACAGATGAGACGTCACTGGATTTGCATGAAATTAGATTATTTTATAGAAATTCGTTGTGGGGACTAGAATGGTGCTGGTTTCATTCTGCACCGTCGGAAGTGGTCCATTTGAATTTACTTACCGCTTAAAATGTGTCTTTGTTGGCACTACAGAATTAAAATGCTGAACGTTTTGCCCGCATAGACGCATTTTTTATTAAAACTTGGACCGGTCGGTACACGTTTCATTCAGTTTGAGCACGGAAAAGTGGCCTATTTTGCCCAATGTCCCTAATTTGCGGTTTTCTTGTTCGTCCCTTCAGCCACAATTACTGCTGCTTTGCCGCAAAGGTGTAATTTTACGTAGGGACGATAACGAATGATGTTGTTTCAGTTCGTTGCAGAACTTAGAAAACTATTCATTTTGCTCCTAGCTTGGAAATGGCATCATTCGATTTTCAAAGTTTTTCATGTATTGATATGTCCTTTTGGTCATGTAAAAAATTCAGCGGCATTGTAGACATTTTTAATAAAACTTGAAAGCACACAAAGTTTGGGTTAAATGAGGTAAAATGAACAGTTTCCAATTCTGTAACTAAACTGAAAACAAATAATTATTCTGATTTCCTGACTTTTTCTGCAAGATAGAAGTTTATTTGCTTCAAAAAGATTGGTGTGTGCTATTGTAGCTGAAAGTGTATTAACAAGAAACCAATAAATTCAAGGGAAAATTGGGCAAAATAGCTACTTTCCGAGAGCTCGGAACTGAATGAAACTTGCACCATTCGATTCCTAAAGCTTTTAAACCATTTACCAGGCTCCGGAAGTATTGAAAATAATACCATTCGATTTCTCAGAATCTTTCACAAAATGATATGGTCCTTTTCATGTAAAACAGCGGTAATTGTAGATAGCAGAATGAAAAACTTATAAACACACAAATATAGGGTTGAATGTGGCAAAATGGACAGTATAATCCGAGATTCTAACTCAAAAAAATACAACAGCATTTGATTTATTGCTCTTTTCAGACACATTTCAGCAGCCAAATACTTTGGCAGCGATTGTGGCTGAAAGAGTACTGACAAGAACCTCAAGTAATGGGGACATTGTGCAAAATAGGCCACCTTCCGAGTTGAAAACTGAATGAAACTTGCCAGCACCATCCAATCTTTTATAAATTTCATAAAAATGATATATCAAGCAAAATCCAGTTGGCGTCTCATCTGTGGGAATTTTCATCCATTTTTACCACTGTGCGATGTATGGCATATTTTTAAAAAGATCCTATCTGTAATTGCATCTCCAAAATTACATAAATAACCCTCTAATTTCCGATGAGTTGGTGGAGGTGTCTGGGTTTTGACAGTATGCTACATTTTTGTTGAAGTTGGGGGCGTAGAACCACTGCGTCCACTGAGTTGAGCTTTTGTGGTATACCCCTGTTTACTAATAGCATCTTAAAACTAGATCACCATTTATCAAGTGACCAGCCGAAGACGCATTCCTCCAGTCAGGCGAAAATTGAGTTTATAAAACCCACCACCTTTCCAGGATTTTCAGTCCTAATTTTTAGGCTAGGTTAGGTTAGGTATCTTTATTAGAGAGACTTTCAGCCGGCGGCTGGTCTCGTCTCTTCGTCCAAATTTCTTAGTTCACATCCTTTTCACACAAACAAGTAATCAAACGAAATATGACAGTCAATCTATAGCTTGCTATGATGAACACATTGAAACCATCCTAAAAATACACGTACAACGCAATGTATGTGGATGACTTATTTTGATACATTCCTTATCGACCAAAAATGCCTTCAATAAGCACACTTGTGAGAGTGTTCCGAACAGCATCCCTACTGTTGGTAAAACCGGTCCTCAAACTCGATGTTCTTAACGTACTCTTGTATTCATTGAAATAAACCACCCACACTTGTGAGTGGCCCCAATAACATCCTCTGCTGGGTTCTGAATCAGTCTTCAATCTCGGTGTTTTAACATACTTTGTATTTTTACCATTCACACTTGTGAGTGGCCCCAACAGCATCCCTACTAGTTGGACTTAAATCGGTCCTCAAACTCGATGTTCTTAACGTAGTTGTATTCTATTGAAATAAACCACCCACACATATGAGTGGCCCCAACAGCATCCCTACTGTTGGTTTAAATCGGTTCTCAAACTCGGTGTTTTAACTTATTTTATATTCTGCTGAAACAAACCACCCACACTTGTGGAGTGACACTCGACAGCACAGTGCAAGGTTGGTTTAAATCGGTCCTCAAACTCGATGTCATTTAACATGCTTTTGTATTCTGCCAGAATGAACCATCTGACACTTGGAGTGGCCCCAACAGCATCCCTACTGTTGGTTTAAATCTAGTCCTCAAACTCGATGTTCTTAACGTATCTCTCGTACTTTCGCTGAAGTAATCCACCCACTTGTGAGTGGCCCCAATCAACATCCATACTGTTGGTTTAAATCGGTCCCAAACGCGACGTTCTTAACGTATTCTTGTATTCCATTGAAATAAACCCCACAGTTGTGAAGTGTCACCCAGCAGTATCCGTACTGTTGGTTAAAATCGGTTCTCAAACTCGGTGTTTTAACTTATATTTTATATTCTGCTGAAACAAACCACCTACACTTGTGAGTGACCCTGACATGTCATCACTATTGCCAGTTTAAATCGGTGCCAAATTTGAATAGCTTTAATGCGCCTCTCGGTACAGAGAGTAAATCAGAACATAGCTAAATATCTTATTCGCTGCCGACGTCAGTTGAATTCAGCACACTGTTTACCAAAACGGATCCGGCTGCAAACCCAACCATTTTATCCAACATCCCAGTGATTTCTCGTGGAAGTGCAGAGGTGTTCTTGTCTTCCTAAAAAGCGAGTATCACGTCAACATATTCCTACTCACTTCCTACTTGACCTGCATTCATCGAGTGCCAGCCAGTATTGCATTAGTTTAAAATCACCAGTTTTATACATTGAGGATGTATGCTAGTCCCAAGCATCATCTTTTGGTTCTTTGTGTAATAACAGCCAGATTCTGGCAATAACAGAGTAGCAGCCCTCAAGGCGTCAATCATGCTTATGCTCAAAACATGCATCTTAATAAGCACAAAAAGTTTTTAGAACACCACAAATCTGTACAACGAACACCTAAATAATAAACAAAAATGATTTAAAGCGCTTGCGATCAAAAGATTCATGTCTTGAGTAAATTTTTTTGTATTTTTGTTGGCTATAGCTTTTCTCAAGATACCAAATTTACAACTCCCTTTTGCTAAAAAAAAATTTTAGATCTCCCTACTAGGCAAATAATTTACAAAATGAGGGACGCCGAAATATGGTACTGACTATGCTTTGAAAATTATCGAAAAACACCACATGTCTTGAATCAACCATTTCAGATAATCGTAACGTTTTACGCCGGCTGGACCACTGTCCCATGTGGTGATTACGTATCGCATTATGGCGTGAATATAATTACTGTCGCTGATTAATGACCAGCGTTGCCCAGCAGTTTCTGTCAAGCCGATAGATTTTAAATTATTCGTTCATTATCAGTGTCTGAAGCTCTTGGTTTGACGATCGATGGTCGGCGACTTGTGATGAAGGGTACTTATGTATGAAAATAACCTCGCGCGCTACTGTTTGTGATCGAACTAAACGTGATTGTCGATCTCTCGGTAATAATAATTACCTCAACTGAAAGGCTTAACTTTCGACATCAGCGGCATCTTGAAGCTAAGTTAAACTATAAAACAGGACAGATGCACGGTGGTCACTTGAGTTGAGATTCTTAACCTTATTAACGGATATGCGCAATCTTTCCTCTCGCTAAGTCTTGCATCGTTGTCCTCGGTGATCGGTGATAGCGTAATCAAACAGTGGCCAAGGGAAAGATAGTGAATATCCACGCGTTGAGATCTTTTGAGCTTCTTCAAAGGGGTCTATAGGTGGAACTAGACCTGTACGAAGGGAGAAGAATAATGAAAAAATGCGGGTATAGATCAACGTTACAATCCTGAGATTGAATCTGTTTTCCCCTAGTGAAAGCTTGACCTTCCGAATTCAAGCATTACCGGTTATGAATTTACTTTAACATTCACGGGAGAAGCACGCCACTGTCGGAGTCATTCCCAACTTAGCTTCAACCGGATGATGAAGAGCTGTCAACATCCTCCTCGTGGTCTATCGTGGATGATGGCTCAAGCATTGAGCAGCCCAGCAACGTTGGCTACATGGCGATGAGTGTCATAATTTGCATGATTGCACAGAATGAAGATTGCTATTGACAGTTTAACGACCGGATTGTGTCGGTAATTACTGCCATTTCGCTGGAATGGCACGCTTTTGCCTCTCTGCGGTTGTTAACGGCACAACATTTCATCAGGTGGTGAAGTTATAATTATGGAAGCATGACATTTTCTTGGGACCATCATTACGGATTATTACCATGCAGATTGATATTTGCCTTGCGGTATTTCCGTAATTGAGCCATGATTTCATATTTCAATTTCACTGGGTTGTTAAAACTAGGTTTCAATTTGCTCGCAGTAGTACTAATCTGCAGCTACTCGACTGTTTTCGAAACATTTCAAATCATCATGCATGCCACCTGTTGCCACTCTACATCCGGAAGGCTTCCACCGATTCGACGTTGTTTTAACAGTAACGGAGTACTCTACCAAACCCAACTACTCCAACCTGGTAGGAACTGTTATTAGTTTCAATTTGGTAACCATAAGAGGGCTAATGATTTCTTCCACAAGTTTTCCCAGCAAACAAACAAAAAGATGCTCTCCAGCTCGCAGCGGCATCGCTGACGACTGCTGGTCGTTTGTTGATGAAGCATCTTCAGTTCTTCACTTATTAGCAACCACTGATGGGAGTAAATTAAACTGAAATAAAGAGGAGAGAAGCTCGCAGGTACGAAACAAAAACCTAATCGTGCTAAACACTAGAGATCATCATTACCCCGAGTAATCCACGGGTAATGGTGGGGAACACTTAGTATGCTCCAACACCTCAATAGGTGAAAATGAAAACACTTCATTGTTTTCATGGGGGGAAGAAGGAGAAGCAAGATTGCATACGTTGAGAGATCAACTTTCAAAATCTCTTCTCGTTTGATCATATTAATTATCTTTTCACAATATTAACTCTAAGCAGATTTTGATATATGGCCTAGGTTCAAACATTTATTCATATTTTCCAAACTCCTGTTTAAGCTTGAGTTGCTGACATTTAAATTCGGTGTTTTTGGAAATTCTTAAGTAATTGAATCAAAAAAGAACGCTAGAATATATAGTATAACAATCTAAAATTTTTACGATCTAAACACTCCAAATTGCACTTGCAATGATAAAGGCCGATGGAGATGTTCAGTATCTTATTGTAGCAAAAAATGGATAAAGAAGAATGTATGCTAGTTTTTAAGGTACAGAAGCTAATGTTGAAAAAGGGAGAAAACTAGATCGTTAGGAAAAACTGATGATTCAATGATTGCGTGAGTTAAGGGCTTACACTGAAGCATTCTCGATGGCAGCCATAACCTCAAATTCAGAATTGCTAAAACTCAGAATCTGTACTAAATATTGAATCAGTTTGTACGCTTATTTGCTGTGAGCACTCTTATGGAGTTCGATTCGATGTTCATTCACCAACTATCAAGATATATGAATTTGAAATACGAGGTAAGTTTAGCGAGAGAGAGATAGGAAAAAATACATTAAGTAGCAATTCACCGTATATTATATTACGGTTAATGTATTAAATACTTCCCTCTTACAAGACGTATCATTTTAGAATTGCCCTGTTCTTATATATATCCTCATCATTGGATTCCGACTCTTTTGAATATGAACTCAGAGATTAAGACATTTATTCAGGCATTTGGATTAAAAACTGAATCACCACTAGTGATCCGAAAATAAAACGTCGTGAAGCGTAAAATGTAACAAACTTAGCATCAACATGTTTTATCATACACAATATCAATGTCATATCCACATTCCGACCTTTTTGGAAGATACGCTAGTTTTTTTTCGGTTTGATGCTTTTGACAGTACCGCCGGACTTTTGAGTTTCAGTGTCAATGTACTAGAAGTGTCAAGTTGTTCCCGGGTTGGGTCTGACAGACCACAGTGTGCCATGATTTTCGACACAACTTCATCATGGTGTATGTGTGCTATTAAAGCAGTGATTGGACCAGAACATTCTGTATTTACCTCGAAGACTGAATATTTATGAACTCTTGCTGAAGTCAGTTTTCTATATAAATTTGGGTAAGCTATAATAATTAACCAAAATAAAAAACAACATTGTATTTTTATTAAGGTAACATATTCCCCAGACAACCAAAATTCACGTATATTGGAAGTTGTTTTCATGATATACAAACATGTATGCAAGTAAACAAATCGCATAGAATGCAAACATATGGCTTATACGTGCAAAACTGGAGGTCATATACGTGCAAATTCCTTTGTTTTCTTAAACGAGTTGATTTAATATCGTATGCGATTCAATATGTAATAACAAATTTGATTTAAGGAGGTTAGCGATGGATATCCGATTTAGTTTGTAAAGTACGATGAATAAATGACACATCGCATAGAAGTCGAAAATTGGCACTTTTTACGATTTAACTTAATCATAATACGATAAAGGCCACCATTAATTACAATTTCGACTCAAAATATAGGCATATACGATAATATTTGAACACTGTAATACGACTTGTGGTTGTCTGGGTTAGTCTCGAGGTAACACTGATCAAATCTTTTCAGACGACTTGGTGTTTAATTGAAGTATCTAACTTCATAAGGCTGATGCACCCGACTTCTGGAATGGTCACTTGAAAAGCTGAGGAAATCATAAAGGATTTGTAGAACTAATTTTATTGTTTTTCAGAGGACGCCAATGTTCTATTTCAATTCAGTCTCCTGGAGCTGGCAATGACGCTAGATGGATGAATTGAGGAATATACTGTTTGCAAATGTTTTTGTTCAGTAAGCAATATGTATTTACTACAAAGAAAACGTATAACATACACGATATTTGTGTAGTATTTGTTTCTCTATGTGTACAGGGTGAGTGGTAATTTCTATCAGTGTTTTTTAAACATATTTAACTTAAGATAGGTTAGTCACAGGCCTGTTTGCTTTTTTTAGACTATTAAAATTTTGCGGTTGCAAGTTTGGTTTGAATTGTTATTCGTTTGTGAATCGTGGTAATCATAGACGTGAAAGGGGGCTCGTTATAAATTTATTTTTGAGACATTTTGGACCGGGTACTATTTTAAAGAAATTGAATCTACTCAGAATAAATGAAAGACTCATTTTTCGCACCATCAATTGCTGCAAAAAAATCGGTTATTGGAAAACACCTCCCAGAGCAGGTCATAAACTTACTGTCAGGTGTCCAGCAGCCGAGAGAGTGAATTCGCCGGAACCTTGTTAAGTCTGGCCGAAAGATGGCAGTGTCACAGTTAACGATGAGGAGTATTTAAAAAGACGACCTTGGTCTGAATCCATACAAAAAACAGCGGGTGCATGGTTTGACTGAAAAGCAGAAGATTGCAAGAGCCGAAAGATGTTGGAAGATTTCTTCAAGTGGCACGGTGATTGGGAAACTCTGGTTTCAGACGAAGAAATGTTCCTGCTACAGGATCTCCACAACTATCAAACGATCGAGTGTTTACAGCAAATCTTTCTGATATTCCTCATGTTAAAGTAGCTTATCAAAGGTTCAGGAACGACGCAAGCGAAATGGCAGGTTCATTGAACCTGGAGTTAAAATTAACAGTCGAAAATGTTTTGAAAAATCACTTACTTCCCTTTGTCAAGAAACACTACAAGAATTCACCATACTTCTTCCAACAATACTTGGCATCGTCCCACTAGACGAAAGCTACACAGGCTAAGTGTGAGGACACTTTTCCGGATTTTATTTCGTCGGAAAAATGGCTTGCCTCTTCACCTGTTTTGAATCCTCTCAACGTTTTTGTGCTAAATGCTGAGCAAACTGGCGAATACCAAAGGACTAACTGTGTAAACTTTTCAGAAACGTGAAAATATGGAATGACATGCCTCAATATATAGAGCGTGTCATCTGTAACGCTGACCGACAATGTATGTGGCTGGCAATTAAGGCAAAAGTAGCAAGATTTCAACTGAACTGAAATAAGACAAATGTTAAAGATATACCAAGCAGAAAATACATTGAAATTTGAAATTCATATTGAAACTATGAACATATACTTCATCGACAGGAATTCCCACAGGCATTGTTAAGCAACGGTACATGGCCGGAATTCCGCAAATTTCAAGATTTGTATCTCAACAAAGATTTGATTAACTATGAAGACAAGTGTGTAGGCTCTGTAGCTCTGTTGAAATTTTAAAACAATTTGTGGTATCTCATTCCAGAAACGGATGATTTTTAATATTTTGGTAATTTAACTTCGAGTGATGTTTAAAGGTTGGTAGTAGCTTCTTTTTCTTCTTCTTCTTCTTCTTAGCAGTTTAAGCTTATTGCTTTCACGATTCGCTTATTGCTTGCTCCCAACTTAATGTTCTTAATGCACTTCCACAGTTATTAATTGAGAGCTTTCGATGTCAGGTACCATTTTTGCATTAGTATGATTGTGTGGTATGTACAATCATACTCAATGCCCAGGGAGTCGAGAAATTTTCCATAACGAAAAATCCCTAGAACAGAACGGGAATCGAACCCAGTCACCTTCAGCATTATGTTGCTTTGTAGCTGTGCCTTTACCAACTGAGCTAAAGGAGGATCCAGGTTGGTAAAGCTTGCTTCAGATAGAATTGGAACAAAAACAATTGCCTGTATTTCAGTTATTTATTATTGAATTCAAGACCTCTTTTTATACAAATGTAGTGTTTTCTTCATACTTTTAAGAAAAAATACGGATAAAATTATTCGTCACGGTTTCGAAGGAATTCTCGAATTTTTCGTGTAACACGGCTCATTAGGCGGCGCACACCTTCTTCGACCATCGTTTTTGCTATCTTATTCCACCAGGTCTTCATCTGATTGGTGTCATCGACAACCTTTCCCTTTGCCTTGAGTCTCCTCTTCATGATTGCCCAGTATTTCTCAATAGGGCGGAACTGGGGGAAGTTGGGTGGGTTAACGTTTTTCGGAACAACCTGGACCCCTTTCTCTGCATACCATTCTTGACCGACTTTGCTGTAATGACAGCTTGCCAAATCTGGCCAAAACATTACGGGATGGTCGTGGAATCGAATGAACGGCAAAATTTGTTTTTGGAGACACTCTTTTTGGTATAGTTCCGATGTCATTGTCTTATTTGTAACGAAAACTTTCGTTTTTTTTGCCACAGCTCCAAATGCCCTGCCAAATCATGAATTTTCGTGCAAATTTGTCGGCAAAAACAAATGTAAATTTGGCTGGAAAATCCCCTCGAGCCGTTGCCAAGTAAAATTTTTGACCTGGGATTTGCCCGAAGTCAGCCTTGACATAGGTTTCATCGTCCTTCAGAAGACACCCGTCGAACTTGGTCAGCACCTGGTCGTATAGCTTCCGAGCACGGATTTTGGCCACACTATTCTGTTTTATGGTCCGATTTGGCTGTTTGCTAGCTCTATACGACATGATTCCTTCCCGGAGTCGAGTTCTCCTCCCGGTACTATGGGCAGCACCGAATTTTCTGGCCAAATCACGGTCCGACAGATTGGGATTCCTCTTAATCGTCTTCAAAATCTTACCACGCAGTTTCCGGTCGACAGTTCCACTCCGACGATTGGCTTGAGGCTTCCGAATCGTCGTCAATGTTTCCTTATACCGTTTGATAACGCGCCATACGGTATTTCTGGGCAATTTCAGCTGTTTAGCTAGCCTAGATGCAGACCACAATGGATTTTCCAAATAACTGTGCACAATTTTTTCCCTTCTTTCGGCTTCCATGTTGATTGTTTACAAAGTACAGTCGATTTGCGGAATGTCAAAAATACATACGTGAAGTTGACAAAATTCCCGACACGTGGGCGCCAAGAACTTCCAAATCCGTCCACCAGGAGCGCCACAATAAGAGCAAAAGTTTGTTTCAATTCCAAATGAAGCAAGCCTTAGTAGCAGCACTATCAAATAAATAAGCGGGAGAAGCTCCGAAAAAATGGCTTTTAAGGGTTAATGTCTATGAATGCAAGATTCTATCAACAAAGGGTCACTTAAGGATTATGATCAAAACAACATTGAACAGTAGGGTTTGTCTATAGATCCTGAACGGTGGCAAAATGACGAAGAGTTCCAAGATAAATTCAAATTCAAAAGCAAATTGAGAGGGTAAAGACACAACAGTACGTGGAGCTTATGTCATATGCACTCAACATGAACTTTCAATAACCAAAAAAGTAGCCAAAAACATAAACAACACTGTTAAAGCAAATGAACCGAATTTATTCACTCATTTATAAAAATGCATATTATGCAATTACAGCCATATACCCTTAACCTTGCCAACTAAATAAACCTTCTTAGTCATTCAGAACAGCAAACCCGAATTCGCGACTCATGTTACACCGTCCAACGCACTAAAAAGCAAAGTATGCAATAACAATTGTAAAATGTAGCATGACAACAATTCCATTTA
Source organism: Aedes japonicus (assembly GCA_034211315.2). Classification (NCBI taxonomy): domain Eukaryota; kingdom Metazoa; phylum Arthropoda; class Insecta; order Diptera; family Culicidae; genus Aedes; species Aedes japonicus. The sequence continues at coordinate 14,395 of JASCZW010012260.1, forward strand.
TAAACCCCGCCAATTTAATATAGACCAGAAACTTTAGACTAACGAATCTCTATGGATTGCGATCCACTCCTGTCCCACTGGGATACACTGGTTTGGACTGCTTTGGATGCACTTTGGAAAAGAAAATCCCCCAAAGGCTCTGCGATCCTCTCTTGCCCCTTCGGGACAAACAATTGAGGACACCGCATCCACTCTGGATTATGCCATGAGTCGGCAGACGTTGGTAAAGGCATAAAACTAAGCTCATGACAGACTACAACAGGTTGTTAACTCATTATGAAAATGAAAAGCAAATATTATCACATATAATTGTATACTGCAAAATTTTCTACCAGGATACAACGGAAACGTCTGGTCTAAGGTCTTAATGAATTGATATTTTGTATAATAAAAATTGTTAGGATAATCTGCGGGGAATGAGGAGGAATTGAATGCTAATAAATGGATTCAATATGCATGTTTACGGACCCATGACCTCTCCCCCCCCCCCCAGCCACCCTTCACACAGTCAATAGAGTCTTCCTCTTGCTACACACCCCCGTGATGGACGATGAAGCTGTTTCACCAAATGCTGGATGAACTTACCAAAGAGCTGAAGACGACCAGTAATCATCAGAGGAGACTTCAATGCTTGGGCAGAAGAGTGTATTCTGGTGCTCTTGATTTCTTGTGGCAGACTATTCCTATCTTCTTCAACGTCTTGCAGATGTAAGGTTGCGTAGCCTTGAACTTTTTTGCTGCATCAGATTAACTAATGGAATCCTGATGTTGTTCTGAACTACATACATGGAGTTTTCTATGCTGGCAATTGGCGCAACTCTCCAAGAATGGCAAACCGTAATCGAAGTGAAGAGCGATTTGCTTATGAACTGCAATCTTGTTCTTGGTAGACTAATTGTTAATCAGCGGATATAGAGATCTTAACAGAATACTACATTAAGTTATGGTTTTGTGAACATGTGATCGTAACAACAACTTTTTATCAATGATAATACCAAGGTATAGACTGCTTCCCTAGACCAATCGATGTGTTACAGAGGTGGACTTTGACATCTGCTGGCGGAATGAGTCGAGGGGACTTTGTGTGGGGAAACTGAATCGTCTGTGTTTTAACTGCATTTATACAGATCTAGCAGTTATTGAAATATTCGTACAGAATATTGAAACGGTTCTGAAGTTTTGCAGTCAGAACAAGATTCACCCTGGTTACATCCTTGATATAACCACAGAGAACAGACATCCAAGCCAAATAAAAAAAACTATGTAAGAAATTTAACTGTCATTTCATAATCATTGTAACTGGCAATTCTGTGATGGCGCTGCCATCGCCACATATTCACGTCACCGACCGTCGCGCATCTTAGTAGCCCAAATCGGAATATCAGAAACGCCATGGGCCGTAAGTGTGAATTCTATTGGTGTGCAAATAGGCAAGGTATTACCCGTGGAAATCTTTTTACAGTTTTCCTAATGATGCAGATTTGTGAGTACCACATTCAATTTTGTGAATTCACCCCTAATGCTCCTGAAATTTCAGATGCTGCCGCTGGGTACCTTGCTGCGAGTCGCCCGAACTGTAGAAAATGTTGTCCTGGCAGAAACTTCAAGTTTTCGCGGTAAAAAAATATGCTCCAACCACTTCTCTCCTGAAGATTTTCGAGTTTCTGGCGTTGGTCTACGTTCTTAGAGCAGCAGTAGGAAAACTGCGACACAAAAAGTGTCGTGTGAAATTAACAGCACGGCATGACGACGATATCCTAGAAAACGATGATTACTCATTATATTTTGTATGCTGTTGGATTGGTGGCATTGTGGTGCTCTAAACTGAAATCTCGGCAATTTCTGTATGAAAAGAGAAAAGACGTCAAGACACGTTTAAAAGCATATCTTGATTACAACTCTTTCGATTTCGCGGCGTGTAGATCGTGCTTCGAAAGATTGTGGATTATATTAACAACACATTCATTCAATGATTTGTGGAAAAGTTGTGGTTCCAGCACAAAACTGCTGGATTCAATTTTCAGTCATCATTACTCAAATATGAGTATGGGTCATTGGTCGTGCGTAAAGCAGTAAGGAGCGAGAAATGGCTGCCGTGATCAAATAGTAAGTGGCAACATTCCGAGAGATGGTAGCAGTGTTTCAACGTATTTAAATTTGAATCCTTGCACAAGTTTTTTTGTAAAATATATTCTAGTTCTCTGTGATATAACCCACCAGAATTTAAATAAAAATCTTCCATAGCCCGTGTTTTCTACGCTTTTCCGGGACTGTTGGCGAACGATTTTCACGATAAAACTACGTATTTACTAACAAACTTGCGACACAGTGAACTTTAAATAAAACGACCGAATAATTCATCTGCTATTTGTGGAACTGTATTCGCCAAACGATGTGATACAGTCCTTGGGTCAACTAAATTGTCCCCCGTATTGAGAGTGATACGATGGGGTCAGTGGTGAGTATAGAGATACAACAAAAACGATCGATAATGTTCTGTAGAAATGCCGATCGATAGCTGTTATCACTACATAACGCGATGCGAGATAGGTAGAATTTTATTCATGGGAAAGCGAGATGAAACTTTTCCGCTTGTGGAACCTATTTACCCTGCTGCCATACGAACAGAATTTCGTAACTCCAAACAGCCCGTAAAACGGGGTAGCATTGTTCTACGGGATAACATTGATCGTGTTGGGTTGCGATTTAATTTGATCAAGTATAAATTTCTGCAGAAGATAACAACAGTCATCGTCAGGGGATTTGATCATGTAATTCAATTGAATGACATAGCACGTTTCTGTAAAAATAAAAATAAATTACATTGCACAAAACTATTGATACATTTTTTTTTTCAGAAAAGAGTGCCTCTCTTTATTCTGGGCTGATAATAGAAAAATGCCCTCAATCTGTACGTTAGTTTCATACTCAAGTCTCATATCATTGCACTTGCTACACAATGTGTGTTCGATGAAACAGCAGCAACCCTCAAACGCCAGTCTATCTACATAATTTAAGCGTAAAATCAAAACCGCCCAGGAGGAATCCACGTCCATTTCCACGTTTATTTCTTCTTAAAGTGACAAAAAGATCGATGGAAGCGAACAAATATTATTATTTATTCGCTACCATGCTCTCTGCGAAAGTGAGCATGAATATTCATTTGCAATCGTCTTGTCCCTTTTTCAAAGAGAGTCTATTCGCCAGCAGACGGCGACACATATGGCGCTTTCCGAAGTCCGCCTTCGACTGCATGAAGAATGTAAAAGCGTTTCGAATTTACCTACTCTGCCTCATTTCTTCGACCATCGGCTACTAAGGGGCTTCTATTAGCAGCAGGTTAAGTGGCGCAGGGCTCATTCTGAATTGGCATGGAAATGAGAGTCTATTGAATCAGCACAAACAGGAGATTAGCCAGTCTAATGTTGTTTTCATCCATAAATAACGAGTTGTAAGTGTAAATATCGCTTTGTATGACTTAAGACGCAGATAATAAAAACGCTATTCGGTGCGATTAAATAATCTAAACCAGAGTACTTGCTCAAGAGCGTTAGTTCGCCAATTCTTGGAATGTCAATATTCCGATGGAATGCTAAGCATACGAAAAGCTGAAACGAAAACACGCCAAGTACGTGCCGTAAATTTCTAATTATTTGTACGATTTGAAGCATGTCGAAGTTGTTTTATTTTTTTATGGTAGTTGCTTGAACATCGGCCAAGGCGGCGACAACGGCGATGGTCGGGTGATTCATTCGGATCCAGTTTTTTGTTCCAATGACTGAGATGCACAACAACCAGACTGTTGATAATATACACTTGTTAGAGAGGCTGTAGGATATACCTTATTGCATGATGAACGCCTCCATGTGAGGGATGTTGCTCGAACCAAGTTGCTCTAATATTTATGAGTCTGATAACAACGCATGTTCGTTCACGCAACTTATTGCAGAAAACAGGAATGGAATTAAACACTGAAGCATGTTTTCTGCCTTCGCTCCCTGGCGATGTGTTCGCGATGTCGTCGCCAGATGGAGAAGGTGATTTTAATGAGGTGCTGCTGCTCTTGTTGCGAGTGCGACTATTACTGCCCTCCGGTTGGTAATGAATGTGCGAAACCAGTTGAATCAGACAGGCTCGCTGCATAGATTTTAGAACCGGTGCGGTGAAAAATTGCTGCTGATAAGTTATTGGCGTTAACAAGTTTTATCGAAGCACTTTTAAATAATGAACCGTGAGTGAGGGACTGGGTGTGCGGTTTGCAAAGTCCTGTAGACGCTTGGGTTACTGGTTGGGGTTTTAAATTATTCATTGATGCTGCCCTAATCAATAAAGTTTCAATAAGTTAAACAAACTTTTCTAATTAAAATCAATTTATTTTCGTTGCAGTGTACTCTGAAGTATTCGAAACAACTAGTTATGGTAAGTAAAATTGTAGAAATATGGTGATTTGCTGCACTCTTAAAAAATGTATACTACGAGGGAGAGGGAAGTAATTCCTTGCTCTATGATATATATGACTCAATTGTATGTTCTATTGATGTATTGTTAGATCCTAACTTGAATCTCAAAATAATAGATACTTTGATACCCAAAATAACGCTCCAAACGCTACATTCACAACAGCTTCTCGAATATACTTGATCTACATCAAATCTTAATCTGTTAAGCGTTAAAAATACCCACTAGACTTAATACTGAGATTTGAAAGGCCTTAAATTTACAATATCGTTGTCTTTGGTTATTATAACAAACTCAGGCCTATTTTGAGCGCGGTCGGTTTCACAAGGTAGAAGTTAAAATTTGTTCTCTTCCGTGATCGATTTCAAAACGAGTGCTCACCGTTAAATAAAATATTTAACAGATTGAATTTCATTGTACGTTATTGTAATGCTTGCAAATTAAAGACGGATACTTGCAATAACAGCTTAGTACGAGTTCATTTGCTTGTGACATTCATAAATCTGCACATAGCAGCAACTTTTATCATCCTTAAAGTATGTTTTAACAATGTCTTACGACCGCACTACTTTAATTTAATTATTCTCATTTTGGAGATGAATGAAGGAGGAGACCTCACATTTGTCAATGAGGGAAGAAAATGAACCCTAAAAAATAAGGTTGAGCTTATTTTTACCACTGCACATGACCTTGAAGAACTTTTTGTTTTACTGAATTTGATTACCGAATTTTGAATAGTTCTGACAGTAACTAGAACTAGGTCCTTAAGAACGAAACGGGCATCATGAAGCCAAATATCAAATAACTTTTTATGTTCCTCAGTTTATTTTTACGTCATGTCATGTGAGCTATAATTTTGAGAAGCATTTTGCAATTAACATGATATTTTCTAAAAGTGTATCATGCGAGTTTTTAATGTAAAATTTTCCTATTAACACTCATTCAATTGTTCTTCGTTAAATCATTATTCAATCATATTAAGTTTCTGTTATCCGTAGTGTTCATCTAGTTGATTTAAACCATCTTAACAACCAATTGGGCTCTCGGGTTTCAAATCCGAATGTCGAGGGATTGATTCTCAATACAGTCGAATAACTTTTCGAGCAGGAAATTCATAAGACTACTCTGATGGTTAAGTGTATCCTTGTAGCTTCCACACAAAATACGATTGGACGCTTGGAAATGAAAATGAAAGTCATTCAACTATTAGATATTGCAAAGCCCCACATGGTGTATTGAGCCATGTGCACAGAAAAAAAAATCTAAATTTTCATTGTGATGTAACGCCTGTCACGATAAATATCGGACATCAAAAAAAATTATACAGAATTCAACAAAACCGAATGTTTATTCCACAATAATAAAGTTATATCTACATTAGATACAGTTGATTCAGATGTTAAATCTGCTTTCTGTAAAATTCTCGACCTTTTTGTGGTACACCCGTTATCAGGTTCCGTACGATATCCTCAGATACGTCCGCCGTGATGATTCTCCAACTTCTCTGGAAATCTTCGGTACCTTTTGCTTTCTTCTTAGTTTCGAAGAGTTTTCGCTTAAATAGAGCCCAGTACTTCTCTATTGGGAAAATCTCTGGACAGTTCGGTGGATTGGCTGTTTTTGGCACGTATTTAACCTCTTACCATACCAGAACGGATTTCGCATAACGACAAGAGGCCAAATCAGTCCAAAACAGAGCTGGAGAGTCGTGGCGGTAGCAACGCGGTACACATCCTTATTGATTGTGCCAGTAGAGACGAAATGTTTAGATTTTCGACCACAACTACATATGACCTGCCAAATCAAGTATTTCTTCGGGAATTTGGACGCTTTTAAAGCCTTCGATTACGTATGTTCCGTCGTCCATTATGATACAAGAGAATGTTCGCAAAAAATTGTGTAAAGCTCCTTTTTGCAGTAAAATTTTGCTTGTCATCACGATTGGGCATTTTTTTTACTTCGTACGCCTTCAGTCTTTGCCTTTGCTTCGCTGTTTGTACGAATGATATTGACCGTCCAGCTTTGCGAGCCATGTTTTGAGAGATTGGGATTTTTCTCAATAAAGGCTATCACCTTCTTGTCCGTTTGTCGGGAGCATACTTCTCGATTTGTTTCACTTCCAACCGTCCGATCCACAATCAAGCGCTGGTCAAATGATTTGCTGACAAAAACAGCACTTTTGGCACTTCTCGATAGTTTTAGTTTTTTGGCAAGATCGCGTACCGATGAATTCGGATTTTGCTGTAGTACGTACAAAATGCGTTTGCGCACTACCACTTGATTCAACGCCATTTAACTGAATGTAATGAGAATGTAAACATGTTGTAGAAATAAAGTGGAAAGTACCAACTGTCATATAAAGGAAACATTTCAGTGATCCATTAAATAATTAAAAATCTACACTGCAAGAAAAGTGTCCGAAGTTTAACGTGGACAGGCTTCAAACATCAGAGCATGTTAAATTGCAGTTCATTCCAATGAAGCAACAACTTACATGGAATAGTTTTAACAAAAATGAGTTTTTGCATGCAACATTATCGACCGTGTATGGAAAGTCCCAGAACGCTACACGATTAATTATGTAATTTTGAATTATAAGTATGTTTTGTGATGCTTTATTTATTGGCATGTTATGGAATATAAATTCACACTACATTTTCGACTTGCGTTGCTGAAGAAAATTATCTATACGAATAATAACGAACCCATTCTGGTCGACCACTTCTGATTCTGATGCAAAACTATTTCCGAAATCACATTTTCATTTAATCCAAAATAACAGTTTTAATTTAAGTGCCGACTAACTTTCTAAAAGGGTCTATGTTAAAATGGTACTGATTGTTATATAGAATTAAATATATTGAAGAACGGATCGTTTAATCAAAATGGTGTTGATTAAAGTTTAAGGTAGTCAAAGTTCAGTCAAAGGCAATTCTTCAAAAGTTATATACACTGGGAATAAGAATACTATGGTATAAGCGAGAAATTTGTTCAAAAATATGAAATAAATAATGAAAGTACCTATTCTTGTTTATTGCACTTTTTAGAAAATATCAAATATCAGTTGATGTACTGCATCATTAGTACAGTTTAAAAAAAAATGACTTGGATTTTATTTTCAGTGTTTTAACCGTTATGTGTCCGACAGCGAACAAATTTGCGTTTTTCGATTTCAAAACATGATATTTCATCAAATTTTCATAGTAGGATATTGAAACTTTGTGACATCTGATATCACAAGTCCTTCTACGGTCATAATTAGTTGCAGAAACTTGGTTATGATTTAGCAAGTCATATTTATGTTAATATCTCAACCGAATGACAACAAGTGTGCTACTAGGGATCTCGTGAATACTTATCAACCTAGAGGGAAATAATTTGGGCATATGTAGTGAGAAGGGGGGGGGGGGCGAGGAGGGGCTTCTGATTTTTTTCATCACGTTAGAGACCGACGAGGAACATTTTTACTCACGGAACAAAAATAACTGTGGAGACTGTGGAATGAATACACAAGAATATTACTGATTGCCATATGACAAACCCGTGACATGATTCTGGATATGTCACCTAGGAGCATGTTCCCATGAGGTCAAGGATCACTAGAAAATTATTTTTTACCATAACAATATGGGTATCAATGTTCTTGGAATCGTTCCAGAAGAACATTTTCCATAAGTATTGGACCATCTGATCACTTGGCTTCGGATTGACTAGCTCATAATAAGTTCTCACGAGGCCACGGATGACCAGAATAATATATGAATTCAACCATTACAATATGGTTGTTAAAACTTTTGGAATCGTTCCAGAAGAAAATTTCTTATCGATCGGAACATCCGATAACTTAGCTACTGATTGGCCAGTCTAGAGTAAGAAACGTGAGTCGGGAACTATCGCTACAGTTATGTTTGTCGACAACAAAATTTTGGATGGACAATTCAAAAGTGCTGGCCAAATTTTTCAATAGCCGGATCAAGTTCTTGGAAGAGAACTTGTAGCCACGCCTGAACCTATATAGAATTCAGCTGAACGTAATGCAGTCGCAAGAGCCTGCAAAATGGCGCCTACCACAAATTTATCTTTTTCTAGGGGTTTTTTTTCTTTAGGGCGAATCTGCAATTGAGAGACCCTCTTTGATTAACTTCTCTTTCATTCATATTCCAATCACCTTTACGTTTTTCATTATACTTTTTGTATAGTATGCTAGCCAGCATTGTTGTCTTTATATCTGTACTAAAGAATCCCTCTAAAGTTTGATAACCGCGCTGTAATAAATAAATGAGAGCGAGAGAGGAGAGAACCTCTCATTGTTAGATGCACCCTATTGAAAAAAAAATCCTTGATTTATTTATTTTATTCGTCTAACCATATGTAATAGTCCTAATGAATATATATACATGTTCTAAACACGTCAACACAAATATTAATATAAAAGTGAGGATACCGATGGTTATATACGCTCAGCACTGAACGAACTGGCTCGTTCAGATCATACTCGAAGTAACGTCAAGGCAAGCAAAAGAACTCACTGGAATGAAGAGTACACCCATGCATGTTCACGTCCAACATAACCAAGAGATTTGGAGCGTCAAACTCAACAGCAAAAATGTTGGAGAAGACCACAGCTTCCGTGGTTTTCTAAGGTGCTCCAATGTATTCAAGCCCAGTAACTGGCAACTGGCTTCATATGGTGCAAATTCAGTGGGTTATTCCAGGATGGGAAGCGTTAGGCAAATCTCATGAACTTCTGATATATAGCTTCAATTCGATTGATTACTTTTCATGCAGGAGTGAGGAAATTCGATTCTTGATGGGAATCGGTTTGCATTGAACTCAGCAGAAATGTATACAATAAATGTTGAACTCTATTAGTTATTTTTTTTTCTATTATATCACGAATATAGTTTGAATTCAAACTAAAACAATATTTCTGCTTATTATCTGTACATTCAACATCTAAAACATAGACACCGACAGTGTAAATACAAAGTTTTCATAAAAGAAAACTTGACTCGCGTTTCTTACTCTAGACTGCCCACTCCGAATCCAAATCACCGGATGTACCGATAAGATAGAGAATTTTCTTCTGGAACGATTCCAAGAATTTTGACCTCATGGGAACATACTCTGAACAGGCCAACCCAAAGCCAAGTGACCGGATGGTCCAATTACTATGGTAAACGTTCTTCTGGAGCAAGTCCAAGAATGTTGACACCCATATTGGTAGGATTCAATTCAAACAATTTTTTTGGCCCTCCGTGGCCTCATGTTGGAATGATCCAGCGTATCAGAGGCAAAACCACCTGAAGACCTACAAGAAGCAGAAAATCTCGAAACAAAGTGAAGAACAAAGTGCCCGGAAATTGTATTCGCGTCTTTTGCAGCGTCCGGATGCATGCGTTTTGATGGACGATGAGACCTTTGTAAAGGAGGACTCAAAAACCCTTCCAGGTCCACAATACTTTACTGCCGGCGTTGGGAAGGATGTGAGCGATGCGGACAGGTCGATTCAAGTGGAGAAATTCTGTTGAAAGGTACTGGTATGGCAAGCAATATGTTCCTGTGGTTTGAAGTCAACCATTTTTTACACTACCGGAACTGTAAATGCGGAAATCTATCGATCTGAGTGTCTCCAGAAGAGATTGTTGCCTTTATATAAGAAGCATAGTACACCTCCACTGTTTTGGCCGGATTAAGCGTCGGCTCACTATGCCAAAACCACTCTCAATTGGCTTGCGGAAAAGGGTATGGATTTCATTGAGAAAAATATCAATCCACCAAATTGCCCTCAGCTTCGACCCATCGAACGTTACTGGGCTATCGTGAAGACGGTCTTCAAGAAGACTGGTAAGGCAGCTGGGAACATGCAGGAGTTCCAAAAAATTTGGGCTCAAGCGTCCAAAAATGCGTTGCAACACTTGTCCGGAACTTGATGAAGAGCATTCGATCCAAAGTTCGAAAATTCGTGAAGGAATAACTTAAATTTCATCCGGTCTTCATTATGTTCAAGTTTAACCTCGTACAATAAAAGATCAGTTTTTTGTATGAATAAAGATATCGATTTTCAACATAATTTGAAAGAAAGTTTGTGGATAGCTTATTTTCGATACACTCCTTAATCGAGACTTTTAACCAAAGCATGCTTTACTTTTTGTAGTTATGATTTTGACTTCTCCAACTTTGCGAGGCACATTTCGCACAGAAACATTGGGATTTTTCTCCCCACCTTCTTGTCCGTTTGTCGGGAGCATACTTGTCGATTTGTTCAACATCCAACCTTCCGATTCACAGTCAGCATCTGGTCAAATGGTTTCGCTGACACAAAATATGGTAGGTTTTGTTTCGGTAAGATACGCATACCAATTAATTTGGAATTTGCAGTTCGTGAAAAGTGCGGTTTGAGCACTTCCACATGATCTCGACGCCATTTAACTGAATATAACCTAGAATGTTATCATGTTATACCACGAAATAAAGTGGAGAGTCAAAGCTGTCATATATAGAAAACCTTTCAGCGATCCGGCGAAATAATACACTGAATGAAAATTGTCCAAAATTTAACCTGGTCAGGCTTCAAATATCAGAGCCTGTTAAATTGCAATTCATTCCAACGAAGCGTGCTAACTAACATGGAATAGTTTTAACATAAATAAGTATTTAGCGTGCAACATCATCGACCGTGTGTGGAATGTCTCAGAGAACGCTACACGTTAATTATGTTATTTTAAATTATATACTATGTTCTGTTATGCTTCACGAATAATAGTGAATCCATTCTAGTCGACCATTTCCTGATTCGGATACAAAGCTATTTTATTTCATCCTAAACACATCTTTTTGAAACTAGGAATGAGAAGAAAGAAAATAATATTTTCCATTTAATTCCAACTACCTTTATTACTTATCTTGACAGATACGCTTATTTCGTCTACAATCGGCATTCTTCTTCAGTGTCGTGTACTTATAACTCGACTTTCTAGGATATATTTTTTGCGTTGAACAGCTTTCAAATATAAATCCCATTCAACTTTCTAAAAGGGTCTATGTTAAAATGGTACTAATGGTTCAACATACAATTAGTCGCAGCGATTTTCCAACTTTGATCCCGTCCGAAAATTAATTTTGCGGAAAGTCTGAAAAATACTCGTCCGCGGCGTCGCATGTGCTGAATTTTTTATTGATAAGGTCATATTTTGGATAAATTTGTCAGTGTGATAATTTCCCATCAACATGAGAGGCTCTAGGAGTGGACAATAATCTATTGCTATAACGAAGAAATTAAGAGAGTATTAATAGTTCCGTTAGAGCACGCAGGCAGTGAAATTGAAAGTTTAAAGCGGAAGGGCATTTGAACGGTAGTATGTGATTAATCCATATTACTTTTAACAAACTACACGCAGATGTTGGTTAGGCAGGGAAACCAAATTGACCGGCTGGATGGGAAATTATCCTGCTATGATAACTTCATCACAGATCGGTACTGCAATATACAATAATCAAAGCGTAGAAAGCCCACAATCGGTGATTCCATTAAATCCTATTGGTGGGGACCAGTGTTTCTACACTAACTGTCGTTACTTGGAGGTCTATAAGTAATAGTATGTCGAGAGTGAATAACATGCGTGAAAGTTGTCGGCGCATGCCAAAAATTTGAAACCTCAACAGCAGGAGATAATTTCTTAGTCATGTGCTACTAGAGAGGGAAACAAAATTAAATTGCCAGCCAGCCCCTCCCTTGCTCTACCGCAATCTGGGTAGCTGTGTGCATGTACGTTTTCAATCGGATACTTCTCCGTCAGCTCAATGACCGTCCGCTCGTTTTCAAACTCTGCATCTTTAAATTTCTCACAGTCTCGGCCGTACTCTTACGGAACTATTAATATCTTCTTAACTTCGTTGCAAAGTGCATCTTTTGAAGGTTTAAGATACAGATAATCCGAGTGAGCAAAACTGGGTCAATACGGTGGATCGAAGCCACCGGAGCAGCAAGTCCTCGATTTTAACCGCAACTGGCGATGCTCATGTGCGCTGGCGCACGCTATGCCTGGGTAAAACAAGCATTGTTATTTTGTTCATGCGGGCGGGATTTCGGCCTTCACTCGCTCGGAACAATGCACAGGCAATACCAGCTGTTGACGATTTCAGATGGTTTCGAGATGACCCACGAAGAGTAAAGTATGCTTATGACAATCCCAGAAAACCGACGCCAAAATCGGTTCTCGACTAACTTCTATATTGATTGCTTAGCTCTGAAGCCATTTTTCGTTAATTTGGCGAAAATAGAACAATAATTTGAGTTAAATCTGCCATCTCTTCTCTGATTTTCTATTATTTTTCCCTCATATTCAGATGAACTGCAATAGCTATTTATTCTCATGTTTCTTCCAGTCATTTGAGGCTACACTCCATGCTTACGACTGTATTGTCCATCATCTAGCACTAATCATATGCTATATACAACATGCTTCGAGCTGTCCAATAGTACTTCAACGAAAAATAACGTTTTGGTTGCCGAGCGGCAGCTACGTGCGTCACTGCTGCTTTTGAGAGAGCGGCATGCTCTCCTCTTCGTTGCCAACCATGGATATAGCGCGACCGGCATTGCAAACGTGAAGCCCGCTCATGTTCACGATTGATTGTTTATGAACAAAGCATTCCGTTTGTCGTCGACAGTCGCTTTGTCCGGATATTTCGCGGAGCGTTCAAAATGAAAGTTGTGCAACACACACGTTGCCAATCTGCAAAGATCAACGACAAACCGCAAGCGTTTGGTCATGTACTGAACACATATCCGCATATCTCTCAACTCACAACTTTCTAGTAGATGAGTCTGTGACCATAGTAACCGAATTGTTTTGGCTGATTGTTTTGAAGAGCGGATGAGTAAAACGCAGGATCGTGTTGTGTGGAAATCGACGCAAAATCGCAGCAAATCGAAGCGGCCTATTTCACTTCGCCTTCAAACAACACGTGAACGGAACTCGCACCTGCACAATATTGTCACAGTACAAGAAGACGGGGAAACCAAAAAATATGCTCGCGATCAATTCAATGGAATCTTTCCGCATGCTATTAATAGGTTCCCATGCAATTGGGAACTCTTCTTCCATGGCATGTTGAAGTTTTTTGAGTCTAATACTCATTTCAATGCAGGTATTTATCGATAGATCAGAAGGGCGGTGAGTGGAACCAACGTCTGGCCGCGCAGTTCTAATAATAGATTTCTGGCAGCTGTCGTTCAAATGTCCCAGGTGCTGATTAAACTGCTTAAAACCTGTCCTTTAACCCATGAATTGACTTCAGTTTTCGATTTAATGGAGAAACATAACTTTTGCGGCATTGCAATCGCAACATTCAATATTTATATAAATAAAACTCTAGTAGAGTAGCTTGGACATTGACTTATTCTTCGTGCAACTCTGCAACAACTCTGCATTTGTGACCGCTTCAGACTGGTGACTCTTCAATTTTGCGTTATCAAATTCCAATACGACAAGGTTATGCCTCATCGTCCAATATGACTTCGGTTCTGACGAACACATCGCCGTATGGTGCCAACAACGCAAAGACAGCTACGGTATCCGTGTCTGCATATGTTTGAACAAATCACTTTCACATCAGAAATGAACTGGTCTTGCATTATGCTTAACTTCATCTTTTTCAACACTCAGCTCGGTCCCACTCAGGCGTCTGAGCCAGACTGAAATCGATCTGAGTGCTCCTCAGATCGCTGCACCAGAAGACACGACATGCAGTTCGAACGCCATGCCAGCTGCGCTGTCAACAATGCCGTAATTTGAATTCCAATCGATCCTCCAACACGATTCGACCTTATTGACACACCTGGGGAAAGAAACGGAGAATAAAAAAAGCACAGAAAACCATCTTGCCAGGCACGTGCTTCATCCCAGGCATCCGGGACCGAGATGCAACCAAATGTGATTGAAACATAATCGTTTTCCCTGTCAGTGCAAGTCAATACTCGTTACTCACGATGCTTTGCTCCGAGTCCTACGCTTCGGCAGTTCAGCTTTGGTTTGACGGTGCAACAGCCAGAGTGTATCCGAAAAGCGATCAGATTACGACCAATCGTGGATTGACTCCTCGCAACTTTTCGCGTAGGCGCCGTGAAAGGTACACACTGGCATCAGGAATTGGTGGCAGGAAAGCGCTGCAAACGACTGTAACGACGATAAAACATTCGAATTGGACACGAAAGTGGAGGGTCCGGGGTGGTGTCCCAAAAGAAGGTATCGAGTGCCTCGTTT
>JASCZW010012261.1:0-29122 GCA_034211315.2 Aedes japonicus
AACGTTTACTAAAGACGTTGTGCCGGATAATGCAGCAATTCATGTCAGGAAGCAATCTTTGAAATGGTTTTCTGAACGAGACAGCAGTCTTCTGGATTGGCCAGCTCGTAGTCCGGATCTAAATCCTATCGAGAACTTGTGGGGCATCCTGGCACGACGGGTTTACAAAGGCGGAAGGCAGTTTAAAACTGTTCGTGAACTTGAGAGCCGTAAGAGAAGCCTCGAGCTTGATACCTGATAACCCGGATAAAAATAACCATACAATTACAATAGAATAATATAAAATAACATTAAAATCTATTTCCGACCATGAATCTTATTGTTCATGAATCAGATAAAGGAAAAGTGCATATTGTCATTACAATAGATTTATTATTCACTCTATATGCTTGGATTTTCAACATATGTGAATCAATACAATTAATAGTAATTGGTTCAAATTTGTTAGAAAAATAATGATTTTCTCTATAGTAAAGATACATAACAACCCCCCTTTTCTATTGTCGATGTCTCAGTTTACATTAGATTCAATTGTAGTAACAATAACTCCTATTGTCATCTTATAGTTGTGAACAATAATATTAATTGTGTATACTATATATTCTATTGTATGGTTACAATACATTAAATTGCAAATCTATTAGATTTTTTTATTCGGGAAAACTCTGCAGAAGCTGGTGAATCAATGCCGAACAGAATTTTCGAAACTATTCAGAAAAACGAAGAGCAAACGAAGTATTAACTATTGTTTATTGTTGATTTTTGAACTATGTTCGATTTGATTAATAAAACTACAAGTGCGTTTAAACGAATTTTCAACTTGGATTCGTCCATACGATGTCCCCAATCTTTGTTGTCGCTGTGACAAATTTTTAAATTGTACTTTTTCTGAAAATTCTATCAATTTCTGAACCAAATTGTAAATAATGTTTGCAAAATCTGGATGTTATTTCTAAATTCGATTTAAAGAAAAAACTGTTTCTGAATTAACTGTTACAAATCTGTAAAAAAACATAAATTTGTATTGATGGCAGCCCTGGATCAGAGTGAGATAAGTGACCGTGTCTTTTGTTCTCAATTCATCAGTGAATGAGTGATTTATGCAACGAGAACTAAAGGCACGTTCATTATGATGTAGAAGGAGATGTTCGCTCATCACCATGAGGCACCAAGAGTGAACAACAATGTTTTTGGCTAGAATGAAAGATGTGAAGAGAAAGTGTTGAAAGGTCCGTCAGAGTGCGGCAGGTATGAAAATTAACAGATGTTTTTGAAAATTGAGCGAAAGGGCATGTATCCAATGGTACTCGAACCATGGACGTCAATCTTTGCCTAACATCCCACTGCGGGGTAGGTTGTAGCGACGGAACAAGTCCGCCACTTCAACAGGCAAAAATTGACGCATGGAAAGACGCTCATGTACCACTGTGGCTTGTATAGTTTATTCTTAGCGATCTATTGTGTGCACTCTGTTTACTGATGCGCACATGGGAGAGGAACTCTCTCCTTTTTTAGGTTTGTTTTGATTCGCAACGACTGACGATCACTAATGTTTTTTCTCGTCGTCTCCAACGTAGAGACCTCGGAGAGAAACATAGTGAAGCGATGCGATACTGGTCCCCACCAGTATAATTAATGGTTACCACCATTTATGGGTTTACATACATTAATTGTTATGTTATGTATTCTCCGTGCGAGGAGTAACGATTATGATGTAGAAGGAGATGTTCGCTCATCACCATGAGGCACCAAGATTGAACAACAATGTTTTTGGCTAGAATGAAAGATGTGAAGAGAAAGTGTTGAAAGGTCCGTCAGAGTGCGGCAGGTATGAAAATTAACAGATGTTTTTGAAAATTGAGCGAAAGGGCATGTATCCAAACATTAGTGATCGTCATTCGTTGCGAATCAAAACAAACCCAAACAAAAAAAAAGGAGAGAGTTCCTCTCCCATGTGCGCATCAGTAAACAGAGTGCACACAATAGATCGCTAAGAATAAACTATACAAGCCACAGTGGTACATGAGCGTCTTTCCATGCGTCAATTTTTGCCTGTTGAAGTGGCGGACTTGTTCCGTCGCTACAACCTATCCCGCAGTGGGATGTTAGGCAAAGATTGACGTCCATGGTTCGAGTACCATTGGATACATGCCCTTTCGCTCAATTTTCAAAAACATCTGTTAATTTTCATACCTGCCGCACTCTGACGGACCTTTCAACACTTTCTCTTCACATCTTTCATTCTAGCCAAAAACATTGTTGTTCACTCTTGGTGCCTCATGGTGATGAGCGAACATCTCCTTCTACATCATAATCGTTACTCCTCGCACGGAGAATACATAAAATAACAATTAATGTACGTTCATTATATTTTACTCAAATATGGGTACACGCAAAAAAAAACGCAGTACACGCTAAGATACGATTACCGAAAATACGGTTTTAATTTTACCGAAAATTAGGTTTTGGTAGCAAAACCTAAAGTATCGGTATAATTTATCGAAACTAAACGTTTGATTTTACTTATTTTTTCAGTAAAGTGGATTTACAGATTTTATCGTTATATTTTACCTAAATTTGGTTAAAAATGCTCTCATTGAGCTGCTAGCACTTTCGGTAAAAATAACGGTACAAAAATAAGGCATTATTAATGTGTTTCCCGGTTTTCTAGCAATACCGAAATTTCGATAATTCATGTTTACCGATAATTTCAGTGTGTGCACTTTTGTGCGATTTTCGGTATTTTTGCTTCACTTTACTCAATTTTTGAGTACAATTGTATGCTATCTCTTTTTGTCTCACGGAAATGTTACTAAATTCTCGTAAAAATTGGATCTATTCAAAAATTGAGTTGATCCACTTTTTAACGAAAATTGAGTAACATTTCCGTGAGAGAAAAAGAGGTAGCATACAATTGTACTAAAAAATCACTAGGACATCTTCAAATGCGATCCAAATCGTAGATTAGATTTATTTTTTTAGACCAAACGCAAAAACATCGCTGCACCGGTGTTGTAAATTTTGTTTTATACTGGATCTATTTTGCACCATTTAAAACATGGGTATATGTTCTGATCTATTCTTGCAGCAATTTGGAACAAAAAAAATGCCGTTCCAAAACACAACACGCTATTTGATATTACCAATCATTGAGTAAAATTCCAGCTTTTTCAAAACAATAACTCAATTTTATTGAGTATATTCTGAGGTATATTTGTGAGCCGAAAAGTAACCGTGTTTGATGCGTGTGATGCTGGCGGTGGACAAACAGTTCTGTTGCTCGCCTCGGAAGCTGATAATTACCTCTAGTTGCTCCCGGTGCTACACGCAGCAAAAAGTTTTTTAATATCAATGATATTCTGTATTAAAATCAACAATAATTATCATTCCTCGGCTTATAATTTTTATTGTTGAATACAACAATAAATCTTTATTGATTTAACACAGAATATTTTTGTTTTGAAAATATGTAAAAAAAGCAAAGAAAAATATATTTTGTTGAATTAAATTTTATTTTTTATTTAAAAAAAAAAAATCTTTTTGAAACAAAAAAAAACAGTTGCTGCCAACAAGTTATTTCTTTGAAACTAATAAAAAATTTGCTACTATAATTGATATTTCATAAATGCTGATATTTTTTTTTAAATATTTTAATTGTAAATTTAACCAGATTATGTTTTATTTCGAAATAATTTAACCAATTTTCATTTGGATTAGTTTTAATTCAATAAAAAAAAATAGCAAACAGTCCAGCTGCAGATAAGTTGTGAGCCAATGATTATGTTGACGATAACGATGAAAATTCCTTTAATGTTGAATGAAACCCAAGTAACCACAAGCATTATAATATTGCACTTATTCAACCCAAAATCAACATCGGTGATGCAGGATCGCATCAATTCAACAGTTGTCAAGTGATGATGCGTTAGATTAGCTTAAGAATGTAGTGATGCATTACCAATGCAATAATGCTACTTTAGCAATGTCTTATGGTATTACAAAAGATATAGCATTACTTCGATCTTAGTGGGGCCCTTTTCAGCTTTAATCCAACTTTTATGATGCACTAGACGTAATACATATACCCTATATATGCATGCTATTACAGCCTCGTGGTTACTTGGGAAGAGCATTAATTTAAAATCTTAGATTTTTTTAGATTCATACCTATCGTTCTCCCCAAGAATTTATTCCGTACATGCGTATCTATTTCCTTCCGTTCGATAACCTTCACTATTGCTCTACTGTTTTTCTGTAAACAGCAAATTAGTCACTAGAAATTAGAAGAAGAATTAGTATCTTCCATTTAATTCCAACTACCTTTGCTTATCTTCGACAGATACGCGTATTTCGTCTACAATGTGCAGACTTCTTCAGTGTCTCGTACTAATAACTCGATATTAGTACGAGACACTGAAGAAGTCTGTACATTAACAGACAACTACGCGTATCTGTCGAAGATACAGGCAGTTGAAATTAAATGGAAGATACTAATTCTTCTTCTAATTTCTAGTTACAGGTATTCCACTAAACAGCTCAAACCCTCTAGGATTCAGCAATTAGTCATTAAAATAAAATTCCATTACAAATTTTCAATTTCTTACCAAGAAAGACATTCACAGATTGCTCAGAAAGTCCAAAACCAATCAATGAATCGACTAGCGCGATGCTAGGCGCGACGTTAACTTCCTCGACCTCTTCAAATAATATTTCCTCCAGAGAGTCCACTTTGCTTTTCGAAATTGAGGCTACGAAACTGGCGCATGTGGAAATATTGAAAACATACACATTCACTGACAACTGTAAGACAGTTATTGTTACAGAGTTGTTGGTTTTTAAATCTACAGTTTTTTGTTTCAAATTGGTTCAAATTATTGTTGAGCACAAAAATATAGCTTGTTGAAACTACTATTTTTTTTACTCAGCATTAGGTTTTGGAAACAACAACCAAAATTGTCGAAGCAACAAAAAAAAAGTAATGAATTCAAAAATAAAAATATTTGAAGTTACAAAACATTTCAATAATTTTTTGTATTAATTCAAAAAGGTCAATTTTCTCTGCGTGTATTGAATTGCTTTTTCGTTTCATTCCTAAATAACGAATGCTTGTCTTTCTCGAAAACGCTGACTAGATCAAAATGCGGAAGTTCCGAGATTCCGAGTATTTCGATTGCTTGGAAATGAAAAGTAACGAAGCCTTCTAAATAAACAATCTGTTTATTGATAGATTGGTCATGATAAGCACTTGCATATGGCTAATACAGATAAATTTTGGAGAAGCCCTCAGTTGACTGTAGTTGTCGCATAATGTCCAGGAACAGCTCCCTTGGCATGCGGAAACGCAGAGAGAGCTTCTCGTTGTCGGTTTGCGTGTCGCTAAAGTAGTCCTGGAACAGCTTCTGATGACGGAACGGAAATCGTTCCGTTCACACTACAACTTATATTACGTGATATAAAGTATCTTGATATCAGCAACTATGCATCTAGTTTTCACTGGAAATAATGTACATGTCATTTGATATCAAGATACTCTATATCACGTTATATAACACCCCGTTCACACTACAACCTATATTACGTGATATAGAGTATCTTGATATCAAATGCCATGCACATTATTTCCAGTGAAAACTAGATGTATAGATGCTGATATCAAGATACTCTATATCACGTAATATAAGTAGTAGTGTGAACGGGGTGTAAGATTGAAATTTTAATTACTTAGCACTCCTGCTAATATTACCACATAGGATAATATATGAATGTAAAATAATGTAAAATTTGGAATAAATAAAGAGTCAAAAAAAAATGTATACCTCCTATTAACAAACAACAAGGCTGTGGGTTTTCAGAAAACTATGATGGGTATTACGGGAATGTTGGGATATCCAAAATAGATATCCGACCATTTTGGATTTTAAAATCCAGGTCGAATCTAGGAAGAATTCAGACCGACAATGATTTTGCCCCGGGCCTTCCGTTCCTCAGCGACGTAGACTACAGGCAAGTTTCCACGGTTTCCTATAGCTCATCGTCTTACAGATAAGTCCGTAGTAGGAAGATCCACGTGGGCCAGTTTTATGACCAAAATGTTGCATGATTGCTGAGCTTTCTTGAAGGTTCCTTCTTAAGGTTCGTTATCTGATCCTTTCGTTTTGAGTTAGAAAATTCTTTTTTCCACTCATAACCTTGTGGGGTGTAAGAAAGCGAAAGATTCCTTGCTTGGTGCGTGGATGAAACTAATGTGAAGTTTATGTTATAAATTCTTGAACTACTCAAGAAATGATTTTTATGGAAAATAATCTACACTCGATTTTTATAAATAATTCAATGATGCTCAATGTGACCAAAAACTTTCACTCACCCTCCATAGGTTCTCAAGGAAAAGCTTGGAGTTCACACGATTCTCGGCTTAACTGCAACTGCTACGGTCCAGACCAGGTAACTAATTCCTTCCGGAAACTAATGCACTGATTTCACCTCACAATATTTCCACTATAACAATAGACTGAGCATCGTTGAGCACCTGGCCGTTCCGGATGGCATAGGTGGTATCATCAGCGATACGCCCCTACCGGACAACCTGATCCTCACGGTGTCCAAGGATGCCAACCGCGATGCCGCGTTGCTTCACCTGCTGCAGTCGGACAGATTTAGCGAGCTACGTTCGATCATAGTGTACTGCACCCGACGGGACGAGTGCGAACGGATTGCTTCGTTCCTGCGCACTTGTTTCCAGGACGCACAGCGAACGGAATCCGAAGGGACCGGCAGAAAGAGGAAACGAATGAACTACACGGCTGAACCGTACCACGCGGGACTTTCATCGGCCAGGAGAAGAACCATTCAGAATGCATTCATGAGTGGCGAACTGAGAATCGTGGTAGCAACGATTGCCTTCGGAATGGGCATCAACAAGGCGGACATCCGGGCGATTATCCATTACAATATGCCGAAGAACTTCGAGAGTTACGTACAGGAAGTTGGTCGCGCTGGACGCGATGGCAATATCTCTCACTGTCATGTGTTTTTGGACAATTATGGAAAGGATAGGAATGAACTAAGGCGACACATTTATGCGAATTCGATCGATAGGCACGTGATCAGGAAATTGCTGCAGAAAATTTTCGTGCCGTGCGCTTGTACGAAGAATTTCAAGGACGAGTAAGTTCTTCCTGTCAATTTGGTGTTCACTTGGAATTTCTGGAACCATTTTTAATTGCAGGAAATTCTCCGAAGAGCATCGGAAGCAAATAGAAGCATTGAAAGACATCAACTGGTCTGAGGATTTCGACGAAACGATGGAATCAAGTAGCACCACAAAACCGGCTAGACGCAAGCGAATATGTCCGGGACATGAGGCTTGCTTCTCTGTGGAGGGAACTGTCCAGCAGTTGGACATTCCCGAAGAGAACATTGCAACGTTGTTGTGCTATTTGGAACTACATGAAGAGCGGTATATCCACGTACTTAGTAAGGCCTACGTTATGTGCAAGGTAATGTCCTATGCTGGCCCGAAAGCCTTAAGAAATGCGGCCAAAGATTGCCCACCACTGGCCATGGCAATTGCGCTGGAACTGAAGAAAGGCAATGCTCAGACGGGTTCTACTTTTATTGAGTTCCCTGTGATTGATGTAGCGTCTGCCATCGGTTGGGACAGCGGGGTGGTGAAGTTCCAGTTGAAGAATCTTGAGTGGATGATCGGTAACATTTACATCCATTTAGTTTGTAGGTGGTCTTTGAACATGTTTTTTTTTATTTTTAGAAAATAACTCCCGCAAGCGCTCTCCCATCAGTGTAAGCTTTTCCGATCTTGGCTTCAGAATTCGAGCTCCCGGAGATCTTACGGATGAGGAATTGGATGAAACCTTGGACTCTTTGTACGATAGGGTCTCAAGCCAGGAAAGGGCTCAGCTACTGCAGCTTCAGTGCGTCTCTCATGCGCTGTCGTCGGTGGCCTTCCAAACGTACTTCCCTATCAGTGGGAACGACTGTCCTCAGGGACCGTCAACAAAGCTGAAAACGATTGTTAGGGAGTACTTCCAAACCGATATCAGCAACGAGCAAGTCGAACTCATCCCGGATGTAAGTGTCGCTTGATAGTGTGATTGATCTATTCAAAAAAGTCCCAACTTATCTTTTATTTTCCTTCAGTTGGACGATACCCCAGACAGCCAGCTGCTCAACGACATTCGAACGCTTATCCATCGCTATCCGGAAAATAACTTCAGCGGCAGGACTGTAGCGAGGATCTTCCACGGAGTGCAGAGTCCCAACTATCCAGCCGTTATTTGGGGCAGAAGTAACTTTTGGCGAGCCTATACCAGCGTCGACTTCAACCGGATCGTACGCATGGCTAATGCAGAGATTGTACGCATGCGTACGTAAACGGGTTCCCCTGCCATGTAGATGGACGGAAGTTTTGTGTTTTGCCGTGTTTACTGTTATCGAGACATTCAGGCTTCGATTCAATATGCTTATTTGCCCTTTTTTTTAATGTTTTCCTTTCGATGTGATAAGTGCTTAGATAAATGATCGATTATTGAGAGAGAAAAACAAGCGTACTGATCGTATGTGTGCGTGGAAAATATAATCTGTGTAGAATACATTTAGTTGTTTTGTTCTGAAAGATATTTAAAGATTTTATTCGGAGCGTATGGTGCGGTGTATGTCCACGCATCCTCCCTCCCCTGTAGATTCACATAATGCGTTGTGGTTCAAATCTATTCATTTGACTTCAGCTCATTTTAGCCACAGAATCATCGTTGCGGTTTTTGCGGACTTATGCAAAGCAGTAGGCCTGGCCACTTTGACGCTTGTATTTTGTGTTAGGTATAATATTGCAAGCATCAATATTGACAAACGAATTGACGTCATCTAACCTAATAATTTCCAGGATCCTTTCTCGTACTGGCTGCGTTTGTATTATATTAGATTTGAAGCGACAACTCACACGCCACGCAGAATAAGGCTGATTGTTAACCAATGGGTTTTAGGCCCCTTACATGAATTACTCGAGAATTGCACGCAAAAAAATACGTAGTTATACCAATTCAAAATAGGAATCAATTCAACTAAAATTTTGGTTTATATATGGACCAATAAAACTGATGAACTAATTCAACAAAAACTTTGAGTTGAAATAAAACTTCATGTTTTATAGAATTGAACATCGTGTTTTATTGCTCAAAACAAAATGTTTTGTTATGCCAACTAAACGCATTTGTTGAAATAATTATCAATGATGAACTAATTCAAGAAACCCATTGAATTGAAATAAAACTTCATGCTTCATAGAATTGAACATCGTGTTTTATTGTTCAAAACAAAATATTTTGTTAAATCAACTAAACGCATTTGTTGAAATAATAAACATCGAAGAACTAATACAATAAAACCATTTGATTGAAATAAAACTTCATGCTTTATAAAACTGAGAACCGTGTTTTATTGTTTTAAAATAATTACCGCACTATGTTCCCCCAGCCGACCGGCGTGTTGGAAAGCATAAATCGGACATGGCAGGAAATGGCCTTGTGCATGTGGTTGGATGCAGGACTCGGGAAGAACAGTTAGGGAAAGGTCGTCATAATGGCAGCTTATTTTCAGAATCGTCTTCAATCGGAAGTTTTTCCAGTTATCTACAAAGAGCATAATTAGTTGATAATCTGTTTTACAAATTATACTGTTTAAACTTACTTTAGAAAAACCAAGGCAGAGGCAACAATATGGCTGCTATGAAATGTGCACTCATACAAATAATTTATTAATACAATAAATTAAACATTTGAGTTAAACGATAAATGTGGTTGTTATAAATCAAACATTATTTAAATTAATATCACATTTGACTTAAATGAAATTTTTAATTAATTTGGAACTTTTTTATGAATTGAAACAAACAGAAAGCTTGCATTGAATACCAACAAAATATTTTGTTGATTCAAAACAGAGTGATTTCTTAGGGTGACAAAATACTTTGTTCAAGCAATAAATTAATAATTTGAGTTTAAAAACAAATGTGATTGTTCTGAATCACACAACAATGATTACTTTAAATAATTTTATTGGTTTAATTTGAATGAAATTTTGAATTGATTTGAAACTTTTTCATGAATTGAAACAAATAGAAACTTTGTTTTGAATACCAACAAAATATTTTGTTGATTCAAAGCAGAGTGATTTCTTTGCGTGTGTGAGGCCACTAAGTTATATTTGAATCTACATCCAGTCGTATGGAAGTTGATTGTAAAAACAAAAAAATATTAGCTTTGATACTAATATCATAGACTAACTCTAAGACCAGTAGGTCCCATACAAATACGATTTTTTTTCTTGGCTCAGTCAGTACTAGAACATCGGTCCCAAGCTCGGTCCCAAGCTTAATAATGCGCCCCCAATAATGAACTCACATGAACACACTCTCAAATTTTCTGTCAAAATAACACAGCAAATCAAAACAAAGGCGCAAATATGTATAACAAGGTGCTAGCTTCAAGGTGTATTTCGGACCAAGGGGTTCTACAACAGTGAACCAATTTCAAATCGCTAGTTGCATATTGATTGTTGCTAATATCGTGAGTATTTGATTCATAGAAAATTGAAATCAGGCCCTGTCAGTTAGGCTCTAATAATTTTTTTTAGTCAATATTGTTGGAAGCAACTGTATCAGAACTGGGAACACGGTCTCAGCTATCCTGGCGTTCCTTATTTTCGCATTGGGCTCTTCCTTGACAGCTAGGCTGTACTGCGACAGATGCCGGTTCAGTGGAATGGGCATTTTACACAAAAAGATCGATTTCAAAAATCGAAAAAAATCGATTCGAGAAAAAATCGACTGCGGAAGAATCGATTTGTAATACATATAATTACAATTTATAGATTGTCTAAGCAAATTTTAGGTAATTTGTTACATTTCCAGAGAGCAAATTCCATGTTTGATCCTTTGTTTTATTGTTCTACAGAAAACAGCTTCGTGTGGATAAATTGTCATCAGAGAGACCATAGGGGCTTATCCATCGAACTCATGAATGTCAGGCGTGCCATGCACTCAGGTTTTAGCTTATACCTCTTATCACTTTTCTCAACCATTTTTTTCAATCGTAGACAAAATATCGCAAATAAAACCGGAACGACAGTGACAGGTAAAAATTACACCGAACGGGTTGGGGCACATCACAAAAACAGCTTAGCAGGTGACACTGCGGGAAGTTTGCTGTGCAAAGCGAAAGAGTGGGAGCTAGGGGAAGAAATGTCAAAGTTCAAGGTGTATCGCGCTAGGTGAGGGAGATTCTTGATATTGATCAATGTCGTTCAGAATAGGTCTGGCAGCTTGTAACATCATGTTAACGTGTTGCAATCACTTATTGAGTCACTGATTACCTATTTCGTAAAAAAAATAATACAACACGCTAAGATAAGGTTACCGGAAATAAGGTTCTCATTTTGACGATACTTCACACAGAGACAAATTTGATAGTAAATTTTACCATTATTTGGGGTGAGAATGACTATTGCAGTATAGTGATTTTGAGCCGACTATGATCATGGGCAAAACGACCATTAATGATAGTTGATCCAACCTTTGCCATAATGTCGGAATAGTCCTTGTTACCATGATCATAGTCAAGAATGCCATGAACGTGGTGAATTCGGCCATTTTCATGGTTATTGTAATCATTATATGCAATAGTCATCCTGAGCTTGATTTAATTGTCGGTATAACGATAGAATTTTTTCAGAGTAGGTTTTAGCATAGACCAACTCTAAGACCAGTAGGTCCCATACAAAAACGATTTTTTTCTTGGCTCAGTCAGTACTAGAACATCGTCCCAAGCTCGGTCCCAAGCTCAATAATGCACCCCTTATAATGAACTCACATGAACACACTCTCAAATACTCTGTCAAAATAACACAGCAAATCAAAACAAAGGCGCAAATATGTATAACAAGGTGCTGGCTTCAAGGTGTATTTCGGACCAAGGGGTTCTACAACAGTGAACCAATTTCAAATCGCTAGTTACATATTGATTGTTGGTTTTAGTAGCAAAACCTAAATTATCGGTAAAATTTACCGAAAGAAATCGTTTCATTTTACCTATTATATTACTAAAATAAAATTGTTTTATCGTTAGATTTTGCTTAAATTTGGTTTAAAATGCTCTCATTGGCTTGCAAGCACTAGTAATTTTTAACGTTTCCTGCTTCCAACAATACCGAAATTTCGGTAATCCATGTTTACCGATAATTTCAGTATGTGCACTTTTGTGCGGTTTTCGGTATTTTTTACAGACTTTTCTGTATTCTTATCTTAGCGTGTAGAGTTTGAAAGTCGATTCTCTCACTGAAAAATCGATTCAGTCAGTATAGGATCGATTCAAAATATCGATTAATCGAGCCTAAAAAATCGATCTAGTAAAAAACGGATCGAGATCGCCCATTGCTACAGTGGACAATCGTCAAATGAAGAAGTTGCAAGTAATGTATCTAACTTTAGTGTTTTAACAAACAAATCTATTAATTTTAAAGTTGTTCTGAACCGAAGGGCAGGGATGCATCAAAAGTGGGGTTATTGGTCCGAAAGTTAGGAACGGCAGAGCATGAACATCATCTTGCCCAAGGTTCCCAAGGATTTTAACATCAACCAGGTCGTGGCCAAGCTAACGGGTTTGTTCGGAACAGCAGAATCGGTGATCAACAAGCGTTACCGGTGTCTTCAGACCACAAAGGCTCCGACAGAGCACTACGTGCCTTACGCTTATCGTGTGAACAAATGCTGCGTCGAGTTCGAGCTTCCGAAGCTGTCGGAGGAGGAATTCAAGTGTTTAATGTTTGTGTGTGGATTAAACGCCGAAACCGATGCTGAGATCCGCACCAGCCTTCTCACCCGAATCGAGGACAAAACGGATGTCACCCTGGAGAAACTGTCCACCGAATGCCTGCGTTTGATAGACCTTCGTCGTGATACGGCTACGATCGAGGGTGTTGCAAGTTCAGTCAACGCGATCAGTGAAAGTTTCCCGAAACGGAATTGGAATGAAAAGAAGCCGTCTGGTCCATGTTGGAATTGTGGGCTGATGCATTACAGCAGGGGTTGCACCGTAAAACCAACAATCAATATGCAACTAGCGATTTGAAATTGGTTCACTGTTGTAGAACCCCTTGGTCCGAACTAGACCTTGAAGCCAGCACCTTGTTATATATATTTGCGCCTTTGTTTTGATTTGCTGTGTTATTTTGACAGAATATTTGAGAGTGTGTTCATGTGAGTTCATTATTAGGGGCGCATTATTAAGCTTGGGACCAAGCTTGGGACCGATGTTCTAATACTGACTAAACCAAGAAAAAAATCGTTTTTGTATGGGACCTACTGGTCTTAGAGTTAGTCTATGGTAAAACCTTCAACGTTTGTAGTATATTTGACAGACCTCATATTGATATCAATCGCAACATGGTTGATCTAATCGCAGGCATGGTAAAAACAAAGGCATTTATAGTCAGGTGAAAATTGTTGGTGTTTGCGCTTAATTTAACCCTCGAAATAGAAGTTTCTACTGCGGTTTTGTTGTTGCGTGTAGAGCAGAGTAGTGGTGAACGGAAGGCAACGAAGGACAGCTGCTTCTTCCACTGTATTTTCCATGCTAGCACACGCGATTGAATGGATTCATTTTTTACTTGCTCTTTCCTTCTTACTGAGATGTGAGTTGATGTATTAGCATGTAAGTAAACAAATCGTATAGAATGCAAAAATATGGCTTATACGTGCAAAAGTGGAGGCCATATAGTGCAAATTCCATTATTTTCTTGAACGAGTTGATTTGATATCGTATGCGATTGAATATGTAATAACGAATTCGATTTAATAAGGTCAGCGATGTATATCCGATTTAGTTTGTGACGCAGTACGATCAACAATCAATATGTAACTAGCGATTTGAAATTGGTTCACTGTTGTAGAACCCTTGGTCAATTACACCTTGAAGCAGCCATTGTTATACGGATTTGCCTTTTGTTTTGATTTCTGTGTATTTTGACAAGAGAATTTCAGAGTTTTATAGGGTCTTATGAGCTCAGATTAGCTAGCATACTAGACCAGTCTTGGTATCACCTACATGTCTTGGTAGTCACTACTAGAC
Organism: Aedes japonicus; assembly: GCA_034211315.2. Taxonomy (NCBI): domain Eukaryota; kingdom Metazoa; phylum Arthropoda; class Insecta; order Diptera; family Culicidae; genus Aedes; species Aedes japonicus. The sequence continues at coordinate 14,136 of JASCZW010012261.1, forward strand.
TCTCCAAGTGATCATAGACGATAGCGCCTCAATAATGAACTCACATGAACACACTCTCAGATATTCTGTCAAAATAACACAGCAAATCAAAACAAAGGCGCAAATATATATAACAACTCGACCAACCATACGATAAACTTCTTCAAAGTTCTATATACAAAAGTAAAGATTAGTGTCGCTAAAACTTTACTTCTATTTTTTTTATTTCGATAGATTTATTCAAAAATCTTTATCGATCGGTATTAAAATTGAAGACATGTTCTTTATAGATCTAACGATGGAAATCTTTAAAGATACCATACTTTATTTCATTACATTTTGATATACCACATGAACTTTAGTTTTCTTTACAAATATACATCTAAACATATTTAAATTTTGATAACATCGTATTTTTGAATTTCGACAACGAAAAATAAATTTGGACAACAAGAGTTCGATACATCAGTTGATAGCTCAATGTTTTGCTAGTTTCAGTACAAAATACAATTCGGCGATGGATTCAATTTTGAATTCTGAAATAGTTGAGATGGTGTTGGAGGAAGCTCCGAATAATCAACCGGTAGTAGTGACTCTTCATCGGAAAAAAGGATGATTATTTTCTGCTGGTAAAAAAAAACAGGGAGACAGGTTGGTGGCCGCAATGAAGCATCGTAATTCTTTATGTTTGCGCCGATACACTCTCGGTCGTTTTGAAGAACTCTTGGTAGCATTCTCGGTATTTTGAACTGATTGAAGGAACTATATATTTTTTGTACTTTATACTCGTATAGAAATCGAAAATTTGCACTCTTTACGATTTAACTTGAACATAATACGATGAAGGCCACAATTAATTGCGATTTTGACTAACAATATAGGAATATACGATACTATTTGAACACTGTTATACAACTTGTGGTTGTCTGGGGTGCGTCCTGGTGCGTCGTTAAACGTGAAGAAAAACTCAATGCATGCGCAGTAGTAGTTGGCTCATTTGTTTTGTCTTCTTTTACAACTGAACTGGCCATTAACGCGTTGAGTCCCGAATCAATCAACCGACCAATTTGTTGCTTCCACATTTAAAATTTTGCAGAGATTTTGGTTTCTCGCTGCAAACTTTGCAAACGCTGCAAACAAATATTGTCAACTTGAATAAAGTAAATTTAAAATAGTTACAGGAAAGAACAAGATTATGTTGTTCTTTATAGAAAGCCTCACCATGGAAAAGAAACGCAATTATTCCGACGATTATATTAAATTCGGTTTCACAACTATAATCGTTAATGGCGTCGATAAGCCACAGTGCGTGCTTTGTGGCGTTGTGTTGAGTGTTAAATCAATGAAGCCATCAAAATTGAAACGGCATTTGGATACCAAGCATGCCGAGCATAGTACTAAGGATGGACTTTTTTCGGCGTCATGAAGCTGGCCTGAAACGGCAAAGATTCGATGCCACTGGCACTGGCAGACTTCAAGAACAAAACACAGCAGTAGTGCAGGCGTCATATGAGACAGCACTGGAAATCGCTAAAAACAAAAAACCTCATACGATTGGAGAAACTCTGATCAAACCTAGCATGCTGAAAATGGTGAATTTGGTTCTTGGAGAAGCAAGTGAAAAAAATGCGGCAAATGTCATTATCAAACAACACTGTGCAAAGACGAATTGCCCATATATCCGAAGACGTGAAAGAGCAAGTTCTGGAAGAAATAAAACAATCTCCTTTATTCGCAATTCAACTCGATGAATCCACGGACGTCAGTTCCTGTGCGCAGCTGTTGGTGTTTGTTCAGTACGTATGCTCTTCTGGCGATTTAAAGGAGGAGTTTCTTTTCTGTTGTGACTTGGAAACTACTACCAAAAGTGATTATATCATGGCTAAAATCAAGGAGTTTTTTGAATCTGGTGTCTTGCAGTGGAAAAAACTTTGTGGGGTTTGCACCAATGGAACCCCTGCAATGCTTGGCAAGATATATGGATTTCAGAAGAAGGTCAAGGAGCTTGCTCCACATGCCGCAGGTGTCCATTGCATGATCCATCGATATGCTCTTACCAGCAAGATGTTGCAGGAAGGGTTATTGAAAGTACTGGAATTGGTCATAAATATTGTTAACTATGTTAAGTCTGGAGCCCTGAATACACGTTTATTCTAGGAACTCTGCAGGGAAATGAACTCAGATCATGAGGTTATTCTTTCTACACTTCCGTACGCTGGTTGTCGAAGGGTAATGTACTCAACCGTGTTTTCGAGTTGAAGGATGAGATCCAAACGTTTTTGGCTCAAGGGAAAAATTATTTCATTGCACATTTTAATGAAGGAGACGTTCAGAAGCCTCTCGCTTACTTAGCTGATGTTTTTGAGCATCTGAATTTGCTGAATTTGAAACTTCAGGGCAAACAATCCAATCTTGTTCACTTCCAAGATCATCTTCATGCATGTATGCTATGAATGGCTCGTACCCCAAAGTTTTCATGGAGGCATTGAAGATCCTAATCCCATTCGTGTCTACTTCAAATCAAAACGAAGACAAGAAACTGACTGAACGTTGAAGATGACATGAGATTAGCGTTGTCTCAAACACAGCCCCGAATTTCACATCTAGTGTCCCAAATCCAGGCGCAGCAATCACACTGAGAGTGTTTTTCCCTGGTTATAACATAAAATGTCGTAATAAATCAAAAAGATCGTAAATTGATGTATTTTTTTATTTTTTATCGCAACATAATCACATTAGTTTTCCAAGGGGGTCGCGGTTGGGAAAGGTTGGGAACCACTGATACAGAGTATCTTGATATAAAAAGCAATGCACTTTTATTCCAGTGAAAACTAGATGTATAAATGCTGATATCAAGATACTCTATATCACGTAATATAGATTGTGACGAGAAACGGGAAATGTTTCGGTTTCCCTGCTTCAAAAATTTAAGTGCTAAAAGTCTTTGTTCTTCAATGACTCCACAAAAACGGAAAATCTCCATACATTTTCAGATTGATTAGACCATAAATTTTGCCGTCGATCGCCTCCTACACGTGACTGCCAGAAAAAACTACGGCCATCGGTTAATTGATTGGCTTATCGTAGTTCCGCTGAATGGCCTGCCGTCGCTCATAGACATATCACAGGCCTCCGTGCGCAATCCACATACCGGCCATTTTGAATCATATTCAGCATAAATCCATCAGATGGCAGCAACGATGGGTGGCAACATCGAGGGAATTCCAAGTAAATGTTATGCTGCCGTCACATCATCACACGAACAAGGCATTTGCAGAAACGTCAAGTCCGAGTGCTTGAAGTGGTCGTGTGCACTTTTATTGGCCCGTCAAGAAGGGTGGCCCCTGCTGCGTTGGTGGTTGTCAAGGGTGTGCGGGTGTGTTATCTGTCACGCGGATGGTCGAACGTATCAGATATTGCGAGGCAGGCAGGCTGGCAGCAGCGTGGTGAAACATTGTCGTCGTCGTCGTCGTCTTCGTCAGAGAGAAAGGAAATCGAGAACCTCGGATGCTCAAGCAAGCAGGTACCTAGTGCAAAATTGCTACACACGACAATCGTCGTCACAGTTCTGTGTTCATCGTCGACCTGGTCGCGAGTGTTCTTATATTAGTGTTTCTTTTTTTTTTTTCTCTGCATTCGACCGAATTCTGCTGCCCACTGCCTAGCCTAGATTGGGTTTGTTTCCGTGGGAACTAAAATAGGTGATCATTATTTTATTGTTTTAATCATTGCATTTGATTGGCAATCATCTTCGGTGGTAAAGTTTGTGTGCTACAGAAAGCGAGCAGCTTCTTCGTCGACGGGAAAGATTCGTTTTGTGTGTGCTTGAAAAAGTGCGGGTGGATATCGGATGCGCTTCAAGGACGACCGACCAACACTAAACTCCCCGAATAGAGAAGGAGGATGAGCAGTTCGATAATCAGGTCCTTTGTCAGCTGGTTGCATCAGTAGTGGCCGTATGTATTTTATCTCGCGACAAAATGACGAAGTGACGAAGGTGGAGATAAGCCATAGCATACAATAATTAGAGAGAACGAGCAGCGAGAAAATACAGAATCGGAAAACAGATTCGATTAGGAAGCCGTGCAAGTGGAAAAATTCGTATTTTAGGTTTTGGTGTCAATGTAAATTGCAGACGACCTCTATTTCCTTTTGATTAGATTTTTGCTGTTGCAAAAGTGGTCTGTAAGGGTAGCCTTGAAAGCAGCTGGAACAATCAAAGCACTCGGATATCATCGGTGCAATCTGTAGCACGTAGCATTGCAGAAAAATCCGGAAGCATTGAACCAAGTCAGTATATTATGCTTGCAGTGATTATGTGTATTGGTACGCTTCGTAAATTTTGCACGCGGTACTCTTTGATAGAGATGTTCGTAAATATTCAATGAGTATTCGGATGACTATTTGGCAGAAATTGCGTCAGAAGCGAAAGGAGAAGTGGCGAAGAAGTTAATTCCTACGGAAGGGGTAAAGTTTCCCGCAGTGATTCAGCGATTCATCGGTGATATTTTTTTTCTGGTTACGATTGTGTGAGAAAGTGTTTTGCGTACAGCTAATAACACAGTTATACTATGTGTTTGGGTGTCGACTCTTCTTTCGTTACTAGTGGCGAAGTACACGAATGATATTTCGAGAATATTGGAGCTGATTCCACTGGAGAGAAGAGTGAAAAATATACTAACGCACCCAATTGACTGTCCCCCGGTTGTAGGATTTATAGGTGAGTAATTAATCTCTTAATTGGCTCTGTCTCTGTTCATTCCGTCATTGTTTGTCGACTGTCCGCCCCGTAGCCACCCTCACCCATTTCGGATGTGTGTATTAAACACTCTATTTAGGGGAAGGTCACTAGGTTTATCACCACAGCGAACCACCCCCCGAAAAGTGGAGTATGTCGCTGTGTCGCTCGTCTCTTAAGGGCTGGACTACGAGACAAAGAGCAAAAGGGTTTTCAGCTCAATTTCCTTCATTGCAACGATAGTCGAATAAACTTGTTAACCTACTATTCTTTGAATATTAGTGAAGTTTAATTCGAGATGGGGTTTTCGCATTAAAAACATGTTTTGACACTCGGGTTTTCCGATGGAATGGTCGTAATTTGAGAACCATCATCATAATTAAATGCCATACGTTTATGAAGCTGGATTGGGTGAGGGGATACATAACCTCTCACAAGGGAAGTATTAAACACTACATCACGGCAATCCCTTGGAAAAAATATATGTTTTGTCTTCTTGTCAGCTAGAGGCATGGTCAGGCGAGACGGCCTATCGGTGACAACCACAAAGAAAAACAACTGGGTCCCTTTCAAGGTAGATGGAATGCATGTATACGTGCAAATTTACACAACCCAAAACATAAAAAAGAATCTGTCCGAAAATGGATGAATTCTCGACAACTTGATCAAAACGGGGCTACCCCATATGGCCTAAAGTCGTTTGGCATAAAGTCGTTCAGCACAAAGTCATTTGGCATAAGATGTTGGATAATCAAGGGTCATTGGATAAACCAAAGAAAAAAATTAAAAGTATTATGTTCAAAATTCAATAGGTATAAAGCTATTTTTAGCATAATGGCCTACCACCTAGACAAACAGATTCAATAATTCACATCCAAATAACAGATCCGCTTGCCTTAAGGACATGTGTCTTATAAATTGGCGCATATTCCTAGGAAATTCCATCACACATCGTCGCTCATTAGGAATGGATGGATTGAATTCATCAATGACTGATGTACCAAGATAAATAATTTTCCTCTTTTTTTTTTGACGCCATGCTAAACGAAAGAAAAATTGCTTCTGTGGTTGGCTTTGACATATAAGGCGAACGCGTGGGTGTTGAAGGATCCACGAAACACTCGGCTTAATGCCCTCTGCATATTCATCCATTCATCCACATTGCCATTGCTATCTCATCAACCACGACGAACGAGGACGACGACGACGACGGAAAATGATGAAAGGAATATTTTTTCCTACCTCTCAGCTCTCATCAATCGGGAGAGGCAGATCCGGTCGATCCTGAGCTAAATTAGACGGCTCGAAGGGTGGTTGGTGGTGGGAGAGGTGATCAAGATAAATATGCCAAGTTGAATGTGTAATTTTTCCCGACCAGGAGAAAAGGAAAAAGAGGTTGATTTGGGGGACATGGGTGATTGGCAGTGAAGGGAATAGGACCTCATTCTCATTCTTCCATCGAGGAGACACGAATAATAAGAGCTAGGTTGCATGCCGTTGTCGTCTGGTGTGATGTGACACGTTTGTTCACTGTGATATTTTCCGTTTTTCCGATGCTCCACCTTCATTGCTTCAAAGCTTTCATTTCATCATGCTATGTGGGGAGAGATGAGAGAAGAATGTCGATAGTGTTTCTTGTTCTATTGACATGGTTTGACCCCAGTTACTTGAACGGTTTTTATCTAACTGTTACCTTTCAAAATATTATGTACCTGCTGAATATAAGCATGCGAATTATGATGGCTCTATTGAGTTTATCTATTTAGCTAAATTGGTCTTCACAAAACTGTTGCCCTAAATTGCCAGATAGTACAGATAGCAAACAGTTTCGTATTTCATTACACCGAAGAGCTAAGAGGATGAGAATAAAAGGTTTGGGTTTTTCCATAATAATTTTCATTCAAGAACCACTGTTCGCAAGCAATTGAACTCTTCAGATAATGTTTAGGACCAATAACTTGTTCACACAATAATTAGGGTGGCCACAGACTCGGGAAAATTACTTCGAATCGAGGAAAGTACTAATTATAAATTAATCTAAAAAAAATGTATGCCACAGCAAAATTAAGCCAGCGTTGAAACCAATACAGCTAGTTCATTGTATTTGTAAAGCCTGAAAACACGGTATAATGACATTTGACCTTTGTTTTGAAAATAGAGCCGAAGGAACTGCAAAGTGCGTGAAGAATTTCTGCACAAAAGTATTGAGAATCCGCCTATGTCACATCATGACATAGCAAAATCACTGCAAATTCATAGCAAAATCACTGCAAATTCATCGGTCGACAGTAAGTAAGTATCAGGGATGCAAATAGAAAACCGCCGTTTTCCAATAGATAGCGCCACCAGTAAATATTAGTGACCAATGTCGAATCAAAAACGGTCCAAAGTAATTTTGGGAGACTCTCTTTGTCGACTTTCTCTTTGCGTTCCTACGGCTATGTAAAAACATGTTCCACTATTTTCAACATACAGTACGGTAGTATAAAGTGTGATTAAGGATCCAGTACGTCGAAAACATCAGCAACTTGTTTAATAAACAGGCTTTTAACCAAAGAGAAAGTCGACGAAGAGAATCTCTCAATGTTACTTAGGAGTTAATGTTCAAATTGATATGTTTTAGTGCGCGCAAAAATGTCGAAATTTGAGCCAAATAGCGTCATTTTCTGGGAGTTTTGCTTTCCATTCGAAAAGTCTGCAACCTAAACGCATCGTATGATGGACGCAATTTCTAGTGATACTGCAATTACCGTAAAAACGTTTCGTGAATGGTTTCAGGCAAGGCAGGGAACGTCCCGGATCGGTGAAAAAGTTTGAAGATGAAGATTTGGAAGCATTGCAAGAAGATTCGTGTCAAACGCAATACGAACTTGCAGATTCGTTTGGTGTGACTCGAGAAGTCATTTGACATCGTTTGGAAGTCTTGGGAATGATCCAAAAGCAAGGAAATTGGGTACCATACGACTTGAAGCCTGAACTGCTGCTCCAACGACAAAATAGGAATTGTTAATGGAGATGAAAAGTTGATCCATAACGATAACCCTGGGTTCACAATCGGGGTGCCAAACATTCATGGTTCGAAGTTTATGCTGTGTATTTGGTCGGACCAACACGGCTTGATATATTATGAGCTGTTGCAACCGGGTGAGACAATCACAGGAGTTTGCTACCTAACACAACTCGCATCGAATAACGTTCATTTTTAAATCATTTGCGAATACGCTCTGGGAAGAATTTCAATCTGAGTAATGTTCTCCCAACATCATAACACACCGGAATGAATGAAGAAGAGAGAAAACAGAGAAGAAAAATTTGGCATCGGTCACGCATGATTTTATTCATGCGTTGAATCATTCCCATAATGCATTCATTGTATTATGAATGATAGATAAAAGAATCGTCTATGAATGCATTCATTGATTCACGAAGATTGAATCGCCACGATCGCCTCGATAGTACAAAAGTTGGCTATGATTATTATGGTGTTGTGTGTTGATGTTGCTGTTTGCTGTTGCTAGCTGCTTGTCGAAAAAACTCATTCGCGTTTTTCTCCACGGTTATCTTTCAATAACAGTGATAAACCAAGTAAGACTGTTGGAAGTAAAATAAAACCAAAACACATTTTTTTGTTTTAATTTTTAGAATGAAACGACGGTGCTGCCAAAACACCACCCTGCTGCAAGTTATTGAAAAGCTTGATGGGAAGCTTTGCTGCAAGGCTGTAAAAGAATGTCGATAAGTTGATAGCAGGAAATTTTAGGTGGCATGTTCTGAATTAACATCCGATCGTCAATGCTGCATTGGATTTACTGATGCCGACTTTGGTTAAATCTGGATCTGAGCTGACCAGAAGTCGAAAATATTTAAAAAATTATAATCATTCAAAAATTATAAAATAAGTTATAAATTTATATTCAAATTAAGCATTAAATGCATATAAGATGAATGAAGCGAAAGAAAATTACGTCTGTGCTGATACTGTTCACTGCGGCTAGAATACTTTTGGGAATATTTCCTGGTACTCAATCAAACGTAATTTGAGCACAATGACAAGCATCCGGATTATTTTAATTATTTTGTCGGAGCGAAAAGGGGTCAATGGTACCGAACTATTGGATTACCCGGATACTGGTAATTGAGCTCAGATTACGTTTTAAAAGGTATTCTGGTACTCTATCTTATTTGCTTTTAAAAATTAGCATTTGATCATATGTCGCAAGCCTAGTTTTGTCGGAATGAAAAGTGGTCCTCCGTACTAGATTTCGGATGATTCAGTTATTGACAACTATGGCTAGATTACGTTTGGGAAGGTGCTCCGGTACTTAAACACACTCGTCTTAGAATATCAATGTAAAATAATATGTAGCCCACCCATGTTTTGTTGGAACGGACAGCAATCTACCGAACCGGATTACGGGTGATCAGAGTACTGGTCACTGTTACGGTGGTTGAGAAGGTTCTCTGGTACTACATCGTATTCGGCTTTGAATATCAGTATAAAATGATAATTCATAAGTCCGTGTTTTGTCGGAACGAAACGCGGTCCTCGGAACCGGACCGTGGAATCCGGAAGGATACCGGGGAAGCCAACGACGGTCCCAAGTCTGCTAGGGCATGTTAATTTATTGTTTTGTTTTTTAAATAACATGATTTATCACTGAGAATGGTCCACAATTTGCGATCAAAAATGTCCTTATCTGAATCCAGAACAACTTTGTGACCAGCAGAACTTCAGCGTCAAAAATCGGTTGAGAAATGAAAAAGTCATGATTTTTATTACTAAGAAAAATCGCTAATAGAATTAAGTTGGCTTCTATAACATTCACTCTGGTCTCACTTCAATTGTCGAATAAATCTTTCTATAACACTCAACAAGTAATTCCATGAATGCAATCTTGCATTCATATTGATTCGAAATTTTGAATCACGGATGATTCTCTATCAATATAATAGATGATTCTCTATCAATATAATAGATGATTCACATGATTCAAAATGAATGTGGATATTGGGTGGTTCGCTTTGATTGAATCATTCATTCTCTAGCTTGGTTGATTCATGGATTCAGTGGTATAAACAATCAGCAGAGATCATTTGAAATTTTTCCATGCGATTGCGAATGATCGAAAAAGAAATGTCGAAGCAAAATACGGAATCGGCTGCAATCATGCACGCGATTGAATTTTTTCATCCTTGCCTCAGAAATCCAACAATGGGGCATTCTTCCACACCCGCTGTATTCTCCAGACATTGCTCCTTCCGAATACCACATTTTCTGATCGATGACGCATGGCCTGGCTGAGCAGCACTTCCGTTCTTACGAAGAGGCCAAAAACTCGGTAGATGTATGGATCGCATCGAAAGATGAGCAGTGTTTTCGACAGGAATCCGTATGCTGCCAAAAGATAGCAAAAAATTGTGGCTAGCGATGGTGAATACTTTCAAGAATAAATATGTAATTGAGATTTTTCACAATAAAGTCTCTAGTTTTGATACAAAAACGACGGTTTTAAATTTGCACATCTGAGAGCATTCTGAAATTCCGTGATCGACTGACGGTTGAACGGAAAGCAGGATCCGGCGACAGCCTCAAATTGCAGTGGATTGCAGTGCTCAGAATTAGCGGAACCCGAAAAAATGGCAAACAAGTCAAAATATCGTATTCTTTCCGTACAAAAAGTGAAGAAAGAAGCAGGTTTTAAGTCGTTCAAGATAATTAAAATCCCAAACTGGAACGAAAAGCTGGAAACTAGTTGAAAAACACGAACACGTGCAACTGTACGACAGAATGCTGACAATATTTGAGTGTGTGGTAATGGACAATGAAACGAACGCCAATCGAAAGATATTGGGCAATCGAGAAGCGAAATCTAGGAAAATCGGAAGGAAATCCTAATAATGAGAAGTGGAAAAGGCACCCAATGGTTCAGTGGTTAAAGGCACTGCGCAAAACCTTATGGATAGTATTAAACGAAAAGTTCAAGCATTCCCCAGACAACCAAAATGCACGTACATAGAAAGTAGTTACCATAAGATTTTGTACAGTCTCCTTGTCCACTTTATGCGCCGCAGAACGCCAGTTTACCTTGAACTGTTTCTTGCTCATAACAGCTTTTGAGTCTTCTTAAGGTTCCGCTTGACGATGGCCCAATATTGTTCGATTGGGCGGAGCTCTGGCATGTTGGGAGGGTTCTTGTCCTCAGGCACCACTTGAACGTTGTTGGCAGCACAACTCTCCATGGCCTTTTTTCCGTAATGGCAAGACGCCAAATCCGGCCAAAATAGAACGGAACAATTGTGTCGCTTCAGGAAAGGCAGTAGACGTTTTTATAGGCACTCGTTCAGATAAATTTCCTGGTTGACGGTTCCGGTCGCAATGTACACGTTGCTCTTCAGGCCACAGGTACAGATGGCCTGCCACACCAGGTATTTATTCGCGAACTTTGACAGTTTAATGTGCTTGAAAATATTTGCCTCCTTTTCCCGTCCGGTTGCCGTATAAAATTCCTGTCCAGGAAACTGTTTAAAGTTTGCCTTGACGTAAGTTTCATTGTCCTGTACCACGCAATCAAACTTCGTCAGCATCGTCAGCACTCCCAGCTTCTTTGCGACAACTCGAACGGAGAGGTTGGGGTTCCGCTCGAAAAAGCAGGCAACTCTTTTTGTCGTCGCTGTGGATCCGGTTTTCGATCCTCCCCCGATCCAGCTTTCCTGGCACTTTTAATACGTTGGTAACAGTTGATTTAGCCACACTCAACAATTTCGCCAACTTGGCGTGAGAGAAGTTTAGATTTTCGTCAAGCAAAATTTTGATGCATTGCTTCTCTTCCTTCGACGACATTTTGATAACTGAAGTGCTAATCTCAAAATCAAAATAGAGGCAAAATAGAGCACACATCTTCAAAATGAGGACTTCGCAATTTTTTTTTAATGCATGATGAAAGGAAATGCGTCAAGTTTAAGTCGACCAAATTTTGATCGAAACACCCTTTAGTATAGAACGTAAATATATGGCTTACACGTGCACAAGTGGAGGCCATATACGTGAAAATTCCATTGCCTTCCTCAATGAGATGATTTGACATCGTATGCGATTTAATTTGTTATAGCTAATTTGATATAAAAAGTCTAACGATGTTAATCCAATTTAATATGTGACACAGTATGGTGGATACGATTCTACTTTATTTAATATTTCAATTTAAATTGTAGCAATATACGATACTATCTGAACACTGCTCTACGACTTCTGGTTGGCTGGGTCGGGTGTAACAATTCAACAACAATTTTTTCTCTGGTTGGGATATTACTGTAATTAAATTTTATCGGTATGATTTTCTTTGGCTAGATGTTGCTGTGTCCATTAATTTACTTCATGTTTTAATAAGAAAAATAATCATTTCATCAATCACCTTCTTCTTTGACCAAATTTTGATCGTAACACCCTTTAATAGAAAAAGTCAATTTCTAGACAAAATAGTCAATAGAGTCGAAAGTAACATTTGTAAACAATGACCTCTTTGCGTATTTTTTCTGGGATCTGCTTGCTCCCACAAACTCGAAAATAGCACCAGAAACAGATAGAAGGAGTTATTACCTTCCCATCGGTAGTAGATATAGATGTAAGCAACCTGGCATTTCCAGGAAATTTACGTTTTAAGTCATTGTTTACAATTGTTCCTTTCGACCTATTGACGATTTTGTCTAGATTTGGTCTATTTTCAAATGAACTTTGCAAGTCGAAAATAATTCAAAATATTTAAAACATCTCTCTGGTGTTGATCGGTCGATTCTCGAAAAGATGTTTAGCTGATTGCTCATTTGTTATAAATAAGTCTACTGGTGCAGCTGGGTTGTTTGAAAACATTTCTCATGAAACATCCTACATGCAGTGCCTATCTAACGTACACCCCGGGGTTAATTATCCATAGAAATTGACTCACTCATCACTGTCGTCGCTTTGTTTCAGAGTTCGACGACTTTGGTTGTTTGTTTTCATTCTACTTGTAGGGTTAATATCTTATTTTATGTCCTCTTAATATACCCCTACACTTTACCTTTCTTGTTCGATTTCAATTCAACTGAACTATTTTTACTATTTTTAACTGCTCTTGTAAGTCTGTGAGCAATCTGAAGTATAATTTCAAATATAGAATTCGTACATTAGCACCAACATCATAAATATATCCGACACACTCGCTTTGTCATTATTGGCCATGACGCCCAAGTTTAGCTTAACCCTACAGTGGGGTTCAAGATCCAGCCGTGCGGAATTTCCACTGGAATGTTTGTTATTCCCGGAACGCACAACAGCAGCCGTCGACCTCGTTTCCTTTCTCTTGCTCATCTTTGTACGTGGTGGCCATTCGTCCACAACAAAGAACTGAAAAAAATGGCCTTGTCGACTATAGAGGCACCGGAATCTTGCCACGGCAAGTAGCGTGTGGCACTCATTAAACGCAGTTTACTTTTCCAAACTTTCTTTGTCTGTAAATGTCAGATTGAATCAAGTTGGTAGGCAAATAATGTTCATAAAGAAAGGATGCGTATTCAGTGGCTCGGAAAATTAGATTAGATTGATTCGCTTACTAAAGATCAGTACCTATATGCACAATTTCGGCTTGTAGTTAAATTACATGTTTCATTTGAAAATATTAAATAAACCAATTAGAAACTATATACGTCCCCATTTGTTCTGTCTACTCTCCAGATATAGTTCAATTTTCTCCTCTTGCCAACTAAAAAGCTGCAAAGCTCCACAAATACGTACATTAGTCTAAGTCGTCAAGGCTGGTTCCCTGCGCCAGTTGGTTGGTAATAAAAATATATTTTAATGTCTCATAATTGTTGACACTAGGATAAGCGTATCCATAGGAACTATCTTCTTTACAACTCGTTCCGTCCCCTCTTGAGATAGCTCTGCTTGTAGTTTGCCTGTCTTCTTTACTACCAAGTTAAACATAATATAACAGCTGTCAACGCGTATTGAATGAAAAATTTGTTTGACAAAAGCAATCAATTTGTAATGAAATAAATATCCTGCGAATAAAAGTCCTGTCTAAATAGAACGATGCGGACTGGTTTGTTGCCTTCGCAATATAATAACAACCAGTCCTTCGTATGTACAGGCATAGAGAGGCAATGGGCAGTAAATCGATTTGATTTAATAAATAATTCAATAGTTGATGCACCTTAAGGGGCGCGCGTGTCTAGCCTCACGTTCGCTCGATGTCCTTCCGTTATGAATGTTAGTAGAATAGGAAATAAAGCGGCTTCGTCCATTTAGTGGGTGACCTTAACAACCGAGCTATTGATCGTTTGCAAAAAGTTTCAATCGACTGGATTCGTTTGAAGCTACAGTGTACAACTCTAGTATGCGTGTAAACACTTGGAAAACACTGCTTCATTGTAAGAATAGAATAACTGGACGGACTGTGCTTTAGTTTCGAGTGTGATAAATGGTGTGAAGGGAAAACGTCTACTTTCGTTGTCATATGGGAGCAGTGGACAAGAATGGCCGCAAACAAGTGGCGATAGTGTTGATAGCGATAGAACAACGAACGAACGAACAATCAACAGTCATCGATTGCGCTATCTCTCGCCACGATCATTGGGCAGCATGCTCGGTCGGTCGGGCGGTCAATCGCTCAATAGTGGGAAACGTGTGTGATGTGAATTTATGAAGATAACGGGCGATCACTCACAATGGAGTGAAGATTATCGCAGTTGAATTGACGTTGTTCTGGTTTTGATTTTGCACTACTACTTCAATGGTGCCAACAGTTAGTCATTCACTGCCGCGAAGACGTTCGGTTAGTCTGGTTTGGAGAAAAAAGTTGAGTAAGCAGAATTGAGGTCTTCTAGAGGGGATGAACCCTTTGCTAATGGCCCGTTTCCATAATGAAGTAGAAGTGGGTTAAAGTTAAAAATCCAAGTACTTTTGGTTTGATAGTTCAATTCAAAACAACGCGTGTATGAACCAGTTCGATTTCAAGATATTTTTTACAAAACTGACTCAAAGATGTCGTGCAACTGATAAATCGCGTATTTTGTATGAGATTTTAACTTCACTTCGAACTACATACTATGCCTTACGATACACAGATAAAATGAAACAGTGAATTTGAAGCGTTATCTAATACACATTGTTCTAACCGGGCCCAAAACACTGTTTTTTTTCCAGCAGCTAAAACAACTTTTTATTTAGTAACTTGTATGTTTTTTAGACGTAACATTTACTTACAAGATGTAGTTTAATTCTGTAATCCTC
>JASCZW010012262.1:0-29105 GCA_034211315.2 Aedes japonicus
ATTAGCAAACATTCTTTCCTATAACATCAAATTTAAAACTGATTCTGCCATCAGTGAGAGCAAATTAAAAAGTCAATTTGCTGTACATTTTTTTCCGTTGATGACAAAATGAGTATCCCACTTGATGATGTGCCAATACTCTGAAAAACAAAACTGCTTTTATCAAATAATGGAAGATTATAGTAAAATGAATACCATATTTTAATTCAAATTTGATATCAAAGTTGAAAATTTTAAAGTTAAATTTAATTTCGATTTCAATCTGGTGTTTAAATTAAAATCATTATAATGTTAGACTTTACTCGGGTACTGACTTCAGAAAATTTCAGACGCTCATCCCATCAGTCAAATTCTTATCACTTGGATTTTCGGTAAAAATGTTCAACAGCATTACTAATGCTCATATTATGCAGTTTGAGGGCAAGTAGCATTGACCGTAAGGTTTACCTTTGTTGGAAATGTAGGTACTCTACCACACTGTTAAGCTACATAGACTGCTGTAAAGCTACTGGAAAAGAAGAGAGAGTCAATCACTAACGTGATTAGTGCCTAAACGAAATAGCGGTTGATTATGCATCACTAGAGCATGGATGTAGCACAGCCACAGACAGCCAGTCTACATTGAATGATTAAAAGATTTTATCACGATCGTAAGCGAGCAAGGAGCGTCTCCCAGAGCTGAGAAACCAGTACCAGCGAACCGCTAGGAAAGGGTGCACATATTTGATACTTGGGCCGGGCGGTGCTCAATTTAGCGGCCATTAATTTTCTCCCAGATGTGGTTTCGTCGGTCGTCGGAGGAGTGGGTAGCAGCCGTGTATGTATCATGGAATAGGGAAAAATATTTTCCACTCATTTGCGATCTGAGACGTGATGATAAGAAGAAGAAGTAAAAGTGAAAAGAAAGAGACGAAGAAACTGGATTGAGTTCACTTCCCTTGACGACTTTCCCGAGCTGACGCGATCTACTGCGGAAGTCGACTGTTTGTAAACACAGACGCGACGTGATGATGTGGGATGGTGCTGCATGGGGCATAATTGTGTAATTACATTTAAGCTGTTTTTCGGTTACATGTGTGTATGCAAAAACACGAGGGAAATGGTAAGAGAAACATGTGATTCAGCCAAATAAATGTAGTTCATTTTGTTCATGTTGAACAGTCGTTATTGAAATGCGGTACAATCGTAAATGAAGTGTAAAAAAATAAATGTATACAAACCAATAATTTGAACTTTAAGTCAATTAGCGATGTTGCTGAACTAGATCTTGGGGCAAATTGTTGATCATAATCACACCTAAATAACTGAATAAAATTTTAAATGCAGATGCCCAGCGTTTGTCATGGAAACGATGAAAGTTGTAATTATTTGTTTTTGTTAATCAACAACAAACTGAAATTGAAATTGAAGTAGATTTACAACATGTTTCTTTCCAAAGCCCGAATGGCGAACAGAAGGCACTCTTTGACGTCATGCGACGTTTCTGTAAAAAGTTTAAACAGCACGATCGATAACTGTCAATAAAATAAATGCACCAGAAAAAATAATAATCATGAAGTCATGATAGGTGCTGATTATAATTGAAGACTGCACACTGCGGCTCATCAGGCAAGATTACATGTTACATTGATTTTGCCTAAGGTTTTTCATTTGTTCCTTTTTCTCCCTGAGTAGGGTGTTTTTCCATTAGGCCATGTTGTAAATTCAATGAAGAACAATAATAGACAGTGGATTTTTGATAAATATCTGACGGAATAACTGAGTTAGAGAGTTATCCAAAGTAACAATTTTAGTTTTATTCCATACGTATAGCACTCTTCCAGGTTTTGTTGATAAAAATACATTCAAAAATGTTTTGTCCACCAACACCTTCTCTATGCATCTTTAAAGCCGAAACTTGTACAAAGTGGCCCACTCTAAAGACGGTTGTGAAAACAAATTTAGGAAACCTTTATAAGACCAAGCAGATTTTAAAAATGTTCTGGTCAAAGATGTTATGACCACTTAAGAACCGTCATAAAACCTATTGGCTGCCATCAAAACCAGCATACGGCCAAATGGCTACAGCTGTCAAACTTGATATCGTGGTTGGTTTTTGTTATTCTGCTTTGTTCGATTCTCTGCTCTGGTGCATTCAACAGTAAATAATATCTAAGAACAAGTGTTCTAGTGTTGTGGGAATTTTTGTTTGATAGCAAAATATCCAAGACAAATTGAGTTTTATGTAGTGTATCGTGATCCAAATCATATGCGCATTTAATTTTATGGTGAATATTGGCACGATAAAAGCTGATAATGAATGCGCCTCGGAAATGATCTGAGTTTACAACAATGAAAACAAAATTGAAACAAATATATCCAATGCATTAGTCATGAATTTCCTGAAAATTTATGCAATTCAATCAAGTTCTTTTAAAGAATGATCAAATTGGTCTCCAATCTACAGTTCATTTGCATTACATATGGTTCGCGTACATGGTGTAATTTATTTTTCCTATTTTCAATGAATTCCTGTATTTCAATATGGTGATTGAAAGAAATTACAGTTTTTCCAAAAAGCCAATTTATCTTCGCAAAGTCTACTATAAAACTATTTGGCCATTTGGTGACTAGCCTCAATGCCAATTTGCCATTTAATGCATTTTCTGGAGGCAAAATGGTTTCAAAATGCTTTTTCAACTGACCATAATAAGCTAATATGAATGAGTCTTAAAACGGCATTTCAAAACAGCATTTTACTAGTTCATAAAATCAAAATAAAACCTTTTAATTTTAGAATTTTAGAAGACAAGGTTTCGACAAGATCGTTGTAAAGAAGCTGTGTAGGTTTTCATAAACCTGACTAATATATCAAACCTATTGGCATCTCTTGGTACCATAATAAAACCAAATTGATTTCCAGTGGCTTTCATAAAACTTAAATAAAACTAAATAAAGCTGGTTGGTTATGGCAATGTTACCTGGGTAGAGTTAATAAACGCTTTTTTTTTCGTGACATTAGTGGAGATGCAGAGGAAAGTACGACCATAGACTAACTCTAAGATCAGTAGGCCCCATACAAAAACGTTTTTTTTTGGCCCAGTCAGTACTAGCACATCGGGCCCAAGCTCGGTCCCAAGCTTAATAATGCGCCCCTCATAATGAACTCACACGAACACACTCTGTGAACTTGAGCCCTAACTATTCATTCTTCATTATTCGTTCTTCACATTTCAAAGCATACTGTATATATCATTCAACTTAACGTCTGCATTAAAAAAAATAGACAGCTTTCATCGCTATTGAATGCAATTTTACTGACATCTGGTGGTGAAATTACCTATGCATTGTAATCATCGTTCTACTATTCTTTACACAACTTAAACCTTTTTGCATTTTAAAATAGAAATGCAAGATTTGTTGCGGATTCACTTGATGTTGTTTTATTTCGTATCGTGACTTGGAGAAAACATGCAACATAGGCGTACGGTAGGTGGTTCAGTGAATTAGATGATGGGTGTGAGGATGGAGTCTGAAGATATAAGAAAAAAGAAGAAGCCAGCTTCATCAACGAGATTCAAAACCGTGGCAGCTCTTTGTGATAACCATTCAGCCGTATTAACAGGTTGAATATATTTGAAAGACCTTTTGGTTGCCTCGACCGCGAAGGACCTAATCGACACAGTGATGAAGACAAAGGCTTTTTTTGACCAATTTGCATGCAACTATTCATTAGCACACACTAGCAAGCACTAGCACTACGTTTTTCAAGGGCAAAAAGGCGGACTCCTTCCATGCCTTAGACCGAGAGGATAGTGAAAAACTTGAAAAAGAACCTCCAGCAATTGGACATTGTCATGGGAAAGTGCAGGTCTCCAGCTGGTCGCCTCGGTTATGCAGGCTGAACTCCAGAAGCAATGGTTGGTGGTGATGGTTGATGAGACATATCTGACCCTATATCCCCGATCAAGGATGTGAGCATCGAGGTCATAGTGCCTGCTAGAAGTTGTAATCTTTATCCGTAAACACCATACGGGAAAGAATGAAGAGGTTTGGCATTGGCCACTAAGTTAAAACGGCGTTGAACCACCTGAACATCACTGAACATCATATGGCGAAGAACGCAAACCCTGCAAACGTTACCCAGCTGCGGCAAATCGAGAATATCTGGGCCAGCCTTAACCGCATTCCAAAAATTTAGGCCAAATAGGAGTTACAGTTTGCAATGCAGACGTTATTGCCGGCTCTGAAACCTTTCAAGACCGATACAAACACAAGAAAAAAAGCAGGAAAAAAAACAGGAAGATGAAACAATTGCAATCTTGATCTCGAAAATGCATTTGACGTAAGTTCATGGGACATTTTTTTCTGAATTCAAGCCAGGTAACGCCTGAATTAAGTCTGTTTCATGAAATAATGAAAACAATTTCGTTGTTTACATTTGCTTCGGCTTGCGATTAAACGAGGGGAAGTTTTACGCGACTGCTAAATTTTTATTATTCTATTTTGTGTGATGTTCACCTTTGCTGCCGCTAGATAGCATTCTCTATCGTTTGATCTAAGAAAAAGTTAAAAGTTACCATATATTTACGGACTATAAATATCATAAGATTGAAAACCCGGATATAAGTTCATTAATGATTAGCATACAATGCTAGAATATATTACTGCTCACAATCTGACAATGATCCAGTTGAACAATGTAATTTGTAAACTCTGAATTAAATGTACCAATACAAGATCAAGGTACTTTTCGTCATCCGTATGGTACACTAATTGATGCTTAAGGTTACTTTTCAAGTAAACCATTGTCAGATTATACATGATATATTTAGCATTGCATCTATCATTAATTAACATATCCGGGTTTCCAATGCTCAATTTTCATTATTCTATGGAGCTATTGTCACATGTCTATGGAACATTTCATATATTTTATGGTTATATTTTGTTTAATTTAACGAGCAATTTTAGGGAGCATTTTTCAATTTGTTAATGAAAATTTGTCCAATCTTATGATGCATATACCCTTTTGCCTATATTTACTGTGGTAATCTTTCAATTTATTTTTATTTCGAAATGCTACTCATTTTATTTGAACTAGCTAATCGCTTTTTCTGCGGTTAAATCAAGGTGATTGAAGTTAAAAGCGAGTGAAATGAAACAAACTCGCTCTAGTTTACCCTTAGATTAATCAAGCCCTATCGTATCCATTTGCGATGTCCCAAAAGGCCAAAGACAAGTGAATGGAATTAATAACCGTCCCAGTTTGACAGTTTTTTTTATTACTTCTTTGATGCAATAAGCAAGCCAAATAGTCGTGTAATATTACACCACGCCGTCTTAATGATATTTTAAACGAGGGCAGTGTTGCAGGCTTGGTTTACCCCAATTTACCTAGCATTGAAAATAAATGCTGATTTTCCTAACGCATGCATTATGTCAGATGCGTACCTTGATTAATTAACATTAGCATTTTCCAACGAGAAATCGTTCAAGCAACGATTGCCTGCGGGTCAGTTTTTCCTTCAACTTCTTCAGATGGTAATGTTCGCAGTGAATTTATATATTATATGGAAACGCATGACACAGATCGCATAAATGGTTAGCCATAGCAAATGCCCGTCTTAAAGTTTTCGGTCTGTCAAACCACATTTCGACATAGAAGACACTTTTCTCCTCTCGTTCAATTGCAAGCCAAGGTAAAGGCTGCCTGAAAGTAGATTGGTGCGCCCCTCGCGCGCTTCTTTTAGTGTTGGGAATCAAAAATATTTGACAGTGGTTTATTTACACTTCTATAGAGAACAATTGGTGCAAATTTGATCAAAGTAGTCGATTGCGTTCAGAAAATTATTGTGTTGACAAACACCTGCAAATTCCGGGGCGGTCCGGTTCCAAGGTGGCTAAAGTGCTGAGGATGCCGAAAGCAACAGTTTGTCGAGTGCTCAAAACCTACAAGGAAACCCTGAGTGTGGGAAGGAATCAGCGGATCTACGAAAAAACTAAAACCAGGGGCGTGTGCAGTGCAGCAAGGTGTTGAAGTGCATTAAAGCCAATCCCGACCTTTCGATCCGACATGTGGCCAGAAGGTACAATGCCAACTTTCAAACGGTGCTGAACATACTTGCTAGGGAGAATCGATGCGGAAAGCCAATAAACTTCGACCAGGCACAGAAGCAACATTCCGTGGCCACAAAAACGTGCAAGGCTCTTGTACGACCGTGTTTTGACGAAACACAAGGGCTGCACTTTGATCGATGATGAAACATACGTCAAACTCGATTTTAAGCAGCTTTCCTCTCAAAAGTTTTACATCGCGACTGGATGTGGGAATATGTCGGGAAGATTCAAGTTCGTGTTTGCCTACAAGTTCGCAAAGAAGGCCATGATTTGGCAAACGGTTTGCATTTGTGGTCTGGAAACGGAACCATTCGTCACATCCTCGACGATGACATACCAAGTTTACATCGAAGAATGCCTGAAAGCGTGTATTGCTGTTCATAGGGGCATCGATTTGGCCGAGCTGCCAGCTACCTCCAAGGTGGTTCTGGAGTAGCATGCTACCGAAAAGATCGATTTTGTCCCCAAGCTAATGATTCCTCCGAACTCTCCGGAATCTCGACCGATCGAAACGTACTGGGCAATTTCAAAGCAGCGAATTCGACGAAACGGTGGGATAGCGAAGGGCATCAAGCAAATGCGGCCAAATTTGTTGAATGGAAGTACTGGTTACATGTCCCTTTCCACTGTGCAGGCGCTGATCGGCTCCATCAAGGGAAAGGTTTGAGATTTTGTTCGAAATAGAGAAATGTAATCATCTAATTCTGTAACATTGAAGTTGTGTAAAAGTATTGTAAAGCTACCATTAATGGTCTTTTGAAACTTATTGAATCACGAATTACGGGTTTCTTTGTGCGTACCAATTTACTGTTAGTCAGCCTTTAAGCATAAGCAACGAAGCTGTTTGACTACTTGAATACAACAAACCTGATTTACACAATTTCTTACTCAAATTCTCATGACATGACTTTATGCTAAATCTGGCGCCTAAAATATGTGCACTTGAATAACTGTTCTCATTTTAATCTCAATTTTCCTAAATTCACCCTCAGAAGATTCGAGAGAGAAAAGTTTGATTTGTTTTCTAAACAATGTGTGTCCAACGTTTAATACCAAATACAAGCATTACGAATCAACCCACTAACGCGTCAATCCTTTGGTGTTAAGTATTATTTGATTATACTAGCGGCTGGATAGTCATGAAGAAAATGAATATTTGGTTTGGCTCAGGAAGTATAAGCACATCGGTCCCAAGCTTAATGACCGAACCTCACACCAATATACCCTCAAATATTCTGTGAAAATGACATAGCGAATCAAAACAAAAACAAAGATTCTTGTACCAAAAGGTAAAAAAAAGCGCAAGAATGCTTGACAAGGTGCAGACTGCAAGGGTACTTTGGAACTAGGGGTTCTACAACAGTGAACCAATTTAAAATCGCTAGTTGCACATTGATTGTTTATTTTCCTATTTCCTGACGTGGTGACAACCACCGACACCAGGAAGACGACTCCAACACCTGGACCTTACACAGTTTGAAAGAAACAGTTTTCTTCATTATCTAATGCACACAAAGGGAATTCTAAAGTTGGCTGACATGGATGGGGTATTTCAAACAGTTAAAGCTTGATAACGCCAAAATCACGTCTTGTTTGGTAAATTGCCAACAATGTTGTATGGCGTATGAAAGATAGCAAACAATTTCATTGTTTAGGCTTCCTTAGGCTTGGAATCAACCAAATGGAAATTTTACGCGCCTGATAATATTAATTATTTTTTTCTGACGTCAGTTTGATTTTGAGTAATTATGATTATTATGAATCTCATCACTACGATTAACATTTTTCAGGAAATTGCTAAACTTGCTCTCCCACTTGCTATACACAGAAAATAATAATGAATTTTGAGAGGCGCGTGAAAATTTCCCAATTTAATTCCAAGCCAAACGAGGTGTAAACAACGAAATTCTTTGCAATCTTTCATGCGCCATACAACAATGTTTGCAATCTTTCATACAACAAACTAGATTCAGGCGTTATATGGCTTAAATTTACATGAAATGTCCCATTATATTGAGCGAAATCTAGCATTCCCTTAATGTGCATTATATAACTCAGAAGGTTAAATGTTTGTTTCTATCTCTGTAAACCTCTTGCTATCATTCTGGAGCGTCCGTTGTAATTATTGTCACAGAATGGACACAGAAAAATCGAAAAAAAACCCGATCACAGCCTCAAAAAATAAAAAATGTCAACATGATGTTGTCGATTATCGCTGACACATTGCCGAAAACGAGAAACTGGCAGCCAAGATTCTAAAATAGTGGATCTTAAAACCCATGTTAACATAGTTGAGTCTTTAAAAAGTGAAGAAGTGAGCTGAACTATGAAGTTTTAAGTTTTAAGCAATCTGCAATTGAGGACGGAAATGTGGAACTTTCGTTACTCATCTGATCAGAAACCAGCAAATTTACCAGAACTGCCTACGGAAGAGACTACTGCTTTTTTCGGGAGCAGATTGTTGTGGATTATCTATTCTGGTCGGACTTAGCAAGTTTCCACTACTGAAATTCCAACAACAGTGGTAGTGTAAAAATGGCGTCGTACACACTTAATTTTTTTTACAGAAATCTATAAAAAAAATCACCGAAGTTGATCTGTAAAATGAAAATGACAGAATTTTCGGTGAAGGAGTAAAATGTTGTTGTTGACTCATCGTAAAATTGCCGAAAAATTGTAAATGGGAAAAAAATACCAAAAATTTGTCAAATAGGTACGGAAAAATCTTTAACTGAAGGCAAATTACCATATATCTGTGATTTTTCACCGAAATTTTGTAAACACCTTGAGCAGCCATCTTGTCAAATCAGAAGCAAAATAGTTCAGAAGTGGTTGACGCGCAGGAAGGAAAGTGAAAACAATCGATTTCAAATAGTGCTAAAATGGACAGTTTCCAGAATAAATTGAATAAACACAATGAAACGATAGTCCATATCTTCCGTGAGTAAAATAAATCACTTCATTATCATGCATTTTTGTTGCAGCCTGAAATAATCTTTTTTTGCCATGCCAAAGTGCTGGGGTACGTTGCCGGCTTTCACTGCCATGTAAACAGGAATTCAAAAAATTAAAACTCATCTGTTAATTGTAACGATTGCCTATTCCTGCAACGTAATGAATTTGTTATTGAAATATATGAGCGGCCAAAATATCTGAAAACCGAAATTTGGCAAACATATATTCCGAAAAATATTTCGAAACGTTGATTTAATAAGACAAATATAATTAGAACTTTTATTTACAGAATATTTGTAAAAGAATACATAAAAATTTCGGTTTAACTACAAACCAGAACCTTGGAAAATTTACAGATTTACTTGCAAACGAATTACCGGATTATTTGGTGATGGCATTGGAGGATTGCAGTTATTTTTGGTTATCGAAAAAATTACTGAACGTTCAACTGTTGAGAATTCGGTAAAGTTTTACAGATTTCTGTAAAAAAATCTTAGTGTGTATTGGTTTCCAAAGAGATGAATTTAGCCAAAACTCCGGAACTAAGGTTGGTTGAGAAATGGTTAATTGTGAAGTAAATTCAAAAGGAGAAGGGTAGAACAATTGACCTAAACAAATTGAAGCAAAAACGGAATTTTGCATCCAAATAATTTTGAGCAACAACTAATGATAAAAAAGGAGACTGAAACAAAACTCTTTCAATATGTACATACCTACGAATGTTCATATGGTACAATAAACTTTCAAAACTACAAAAACTTTTTTATATCCTACACACTTAGATTTGTTAACAGAAATCTGTAAAATTTTACCAAATTCTCAACAGCTGAACGTTCGGTAATCCGGTTTAACGGGCTTCGGTGAATTTTTACAGTTAGCTATAAATAGAATCTGACTGTGTATTGAGATTTCAGGTCGGGATTTTCTCATTCTCATTTTTTAGATTTCACAATCGACACTGCTGTCAGTTATATTGAAACTTTCTTGAAACCAACCGAAGTTGTTCCAAGGAGGCCATGTTTTCATGACAACGCAAAAACAAAAACTGAAAACAGTAAATAGATAAATCTCGACAACTTATTCAAAACGACGAATCTGATTTTGTAAACTATGAGGGGAAAACAGAATCAAACGTTAAATTCTCGAAACCCTTTGAACTTTCCCGCAAACTAGGACCACCAATACAAGGAATAACATTTCCCTAACATGATGGTGATTCTAGTTTCCGATGAGGTGTTGAGAGTGTTGAGAAATTTACGCCAATCGCTGCTTTTCTTTTATCGTACTCATACATGTTGGCGTTGCTGCTGTGGTGGGCGGAAATCATTTATTTATTCCAAAATAAAAATTAAAGTGTTGTCGAGAGTTTTACCTAAAGTTCTGTCCAGTTAGAATCCGGAAACCCTTATTGTGTTGCAGTGGCACGGAAAGTGACCGCTGCAAGAATTCTTTTACAGTGGTTTGTTCACTTAGGCACCCACTTTTTGTGGTATAAATTTCACAGTGTTTCGTGCAGTGAGTCAAAAGCTATTCCAGATGGAAGCCGAGAGGAGGAAAAAAATCTGTACACCCACGTTGATAATCCAACGTGGTCCGCATTAAAAATCGCAAAAACGATGAAAATCGCCAAATCAACCGTGTTTGATGTGCTCAAACGTTTCAGGGAGTAAAAGAGCGTGGATCCAGTGCCTCAAGGTAATAAGCGTCGTAGTAGAACATATGACCGCAAGCTGAACCAGAAAGTGTTGAGAACCGCCAGAGCAAACCCTGGGCTATCAGATAATGAAATCGCACAAAAATACGCTGCTGCACGCAGTACCGTTCGAAAAATTCGTTTGCGAGTAGGATATCGTTCTTATCGAGCCAGCAAACAACCAAACAGAACGTTGAAGCATAGTTTCGTCACCAACACTCGAGCTCGGCAATTGTACCAGCAGGTTTTGACCAAGGATGCCTGCTCGTCGACGATGAAACATACGTCAAAATGGATTTCGGACAGCTTCCAGGCCAAAAATTCTACATTGCGACGGCACGAGAAGATGTTCCTGCGAAATTCAATTTTGCTTTTATGGACAAATTTGCCAAAAACAACTGATGATTTGGCTAGGGATATGCAGCCGCACACCAACGCGTTCGTGATGAATAAGACGATGGACTCAAAGCTGTACAAGGAAGAATGCCTCAAGAACCACGTACTACCTTTCATTAAAGCCCATAAAGGCCCCATGAAGTTTTGGCCAGATTTGGTGAGTTGCCACTACAGTCGAAAATTTATCCAGTGGTACCGCGATAATATTGTCGATTTCATCGATAAAAACATAAATCCACCCAACTGCCCGGAGTTCCAGCCCATCAAGAGATTTTGGGCAAAATGAGGCGGAAGCTTAAGAAAAGTGGATAAAAGGCTTGGGACGCGACTCAGATGACCAAAATGTGGAACAAATGTGCCAAGGAAGTTGACTCCGGAGGTGTGCAGTGTTTGATGGGAGGAATAAAGAAGAAAGTGCGAATTTTCATTAGAAACGAAAAGAAAAGATTTGTATTGATATTTTAGGACATAGCTCTACATACTTATTAATCAATTTACTTCTTACGAGTCAACACGGCTTTTTCCAAAAATACAGGATCGAAACCCGCGTCAAATTGAGATTGCTTTTTTTTAACAATTACATTTCTAAACGATATAGTGGATCTGTCAGTCATTAAAGCAACCACCAGAGAGACAATTCTATTTTATTTCATTCCGTAGATCTTTGGGTTGTATTCGTATAATGCACGAATGTTCATTATTTGTCAACAAATGCTTCGTGCGTTTGACAGTAGTGCGTGTGTGGCATTGAGTACAAAGGTAGCTATTTAAAAAGAAAATGCAGAAAATAACGAACAGATTCGTTAGACCTACCTTAGACTTTGTAATATAAACGTTATTTAATGTTCAGTGTACTAAGCAACGTACAGTTTACATTGAAACACAAACAAAGCCAGCAAACACGAACAAAAACAAACAAAAACATTCTTTGGTACAGCTGAGATAGCGGTTTTGTTTTTATTTACTCTTGCATTCGCCTCCATTTGCCCAAGGTAACAAAAATTATATTACGTAAGTTACGGTTCAACTACTTACAAAAAAGGTGAGGAATTAAAAGAAAGCAGGACAAACTGTTACCTTCCGAGATTTTGTGCTTGTCCATTCAATACCAAATGTTCAAATCACCCCAAATTACCCTAAATTTTGTCATGAAAAGTACTGAATTGCTGTAGAACAGGTGAAAGCATTCATGCTGTGTGAATGGAGATGCTCTTAAAATATTTGCTACAGGGACCTGGCTACCCTATCCTATTTACTAGCGTTGTTCAGTATGCAACATATTACGGGCCTTATTTTAATAAGGCCCGTCTGACGTTTAATACTACGGGTAAGAACGCCAGCATTGTTAAAAACAATGAATCTTTTGACGTTTGGTTATTAGAGATGTTGACTACAGGAAAATCTCTGTCCGCCAGATCCCTGGTTTGCTACAATCGGAATTGCGAAACCGTCATAGTATTCCAAAAAGAAGTTTCTGTAAAATCAAATCCACTTCGATACCGGTCCCGCCCCTTCTGGAATATAGAAGAAGGAAAGGTTATAGATGTTTTGAGGATCGTGTTTTTCTCGAAGCCCCCACAAAGGTTTCAAGAAACGGAGGCTCTGTTGAAAAGTTGTTTCCGTTTCATCGCCGTTTACCCACTGACAAACCGACATGAAACTCAATCTTCACTATTGATCAGGAATCCATAACAGCGATCCCATCTGTCAAAACCTATAAGATCATTTTATCTGGATCAAATAAATGTGTCCAGAATTGCTCAGACATGAACCTTCTTATCAAATTTTCAAGCGTGTTCGTGTCTTCAATGAACGTTCTCAGCGATCACGAAGATAAATGTCAGTAATTGTATTTGAACAGAAATATTCAGACATTTGCTATTGTCATTCATGTCGGTTTGTCGGCGATTTACCTTTAAAAAATATGCGATGGTTTTCTTGATGGATCCGAATTTTTTGATATCTCGTCCGATTTATATTCAGTCGGCAGTTCAGAGATGTTTCCTAAGGCTGTGCCCCAATTCGCGAATTAATTTTAATTTTCAGTTAAACCTGATAGATGGAAAATAATCGATTAAGTTTGCTTCTCGAGCTGACTTATTTCTGACAAACGGGAACTCAATTTTGACAGACATTTTATCGGAAGTTTGTTGATCAATAACAAAAGGGGTTTTAATCGTTTAATCGATTGTTTTCCATCTGTCAAGTCTTAGTAAAATTAAAACTAACTTACGAAATGGTATTCAGCCTAAATTATATACATTAGGATCCTATCTAATCCAATAGTAAGGATGCTGTTAGGTCCACTTGAAAACAAGCTTGCAAGTTTTCAGAACAGCTTATACAAGACTATGTTATTGTCGGATAGCCAACAAAAAATCGAATCGGTTGAGTGTTCACCGTTTCAGTTAATCTTAAATTCGGGAAGTGCCAACATTTTTACCATAAACCTTATCGGCCTAATTTTTAATTAAGTAGAAGTAAGAATTGAAACTTGCTGGAACCGGCGAAAGTTGGTAGGATATTTTGACAGTTATTTTTAAATTATGGAACAATCAAATTTATGAAATTTTTGGATTTTTAAACACTCTCCTTATCTTTGAAGCTCTAATTCAGCAGCGGACCAATTGTCGTCATTCATCGCGATTCCTCAACCGTATTCGATCGAAACGAATTATATTTTCGTACATAATTTGTGCATGCAAGGCAGTAAATGTGTTAAAATATTCAGGATTCGATTGAAACACTGAACAATAGCGACGAATGACAGGAACTGGTCGGCTTCCGAAGTGGTGCTCCACCTTAGAGAAAACTAATGCTTCTAACGTGTGGCAAACGTAGGAATGTTTACTTGATGCAATCATAACCAAGTTAACTCATTTAACTTCAAGTTTTTTGCGACACCTTAAATCCCTAAAATTTTCCGGTATTTGATGTACCAGGATACGCATTCAAAACCACTAACGCTAAACGCAGCATCCCCTCACTTATGACAATTGGACAATCGGAAAAATCCCCGCGCTCAATTTTCCCAGGCATACAAATCAAAATTCAAGTGAAAGCCCAGTCAGTAATCAAAGCAGTAGGCAACGATAGCGGTCGAAACAAAAAATACAATAATTTGATGGCATCTGAAGCATTTGCAAACAACATCTTACAACACCGCACCATCTGCCCACCTGTCGAGCAGCGAGCAATGGATTCAGTTGATCGATTTGCATTGGTTGTTGATTTAAAACACTTGCTACAGTCTGGTAGTAGATACATAGATAGTTAAGATTGGTTACAGCAGTGTCCAGCGGGTTAGTTGTTTTGTTTTAGTCTACCCCAAGCAACGGAGGGAGGCCTCAGTGCACATCATAATCAAGTCATTTATGGATGCAGACTTTCCGCACCTAGCAGCTACTGTTCACAATGTACCGTGAGCCGTCGCCATCACTTCGGCGGCCGTAAGGAAAGATTTAAATTTCACTTAAATTGCACTCTTCTTGCGCTCGCGGATAACACTTGCTTTTAATGAGCTTTCGCGAGTCCGAGACGTAGCGGTCTGCACAGCCACACAGGCTTTATCCTTTCACTTTCACCGTGCCTGATCTGTTTGTGACTTGTTTGTCGGGCGGGTTTTCTTCACTTGGACCGAACCGTACTAAACACAACAATATCGCATTTAAATGACTCCCAAAGCCACGAACGAATCATTCCTTGCGGTGTCTTTTCCTATTTGTAAGCAAGGAATGTTTTTCACAACTTAACTTCATTTACCAGTCGCATGGTAGCTTCAACGCACGATTTTCACACTTTCCCCTTTTGTTTACACTCAAGAAGCTCACGAAAACTGCGTCAACGAAGTGAGTTCGACGATCGGACACTTACCTGATATGATGGACATGCTTCGATTGTGGTTTCCACGGATCAGATCCGATGGCTTCAGGGTGGCCTCCTCGACCACTTCTAGACCGGAGTCAGAATCAGGACCTTCGCCGTTCTGCTGCAATTGCTGTTGCTGTGGTAGTTGATTGTAGTAGTCATGCTGGGCGTTTTGCTGTTGACCCGAGGTGCCATTCGTGGCACCTGTGGTGTTGAAAATCATCGCGTTTTGTTGCGAACCGACGCCGCCGTTGTTCATATGCTTGTGGAGATAGAAATTATTACCGTTCGTCATCGAGCCGGACTTGGTCTGACTGGCGGGCCCGTAGTGAGGCGGCTGGGACGACGACGACGAAGACGACGATGACGACGCCGATGGTGCCTTCAACGGTGGTGGCAACGGTGGCGGTGGGGGTCCCATTGCTGCATTCGCACGATCGCCCGCGAGAGAGTCATCAGCGATGAAAACGAAAATTGAGAGAAGAAAAAGAAAACGGAAAATGAAAATGAGAGTAAAAGATGCAAAAAAGATTTTCACTTGGCGGGCAAGAAAAAAAAAAGTTGTTTGTAAATTATCCATCTCTTTTCGGATGGCGGATCGGATTGGAATCGTTCGCTTCCTCTCATTCTCTACAACACAAAAGCACAAAAGATACCAGTGGTAGGTATTCCAACCATGTTCGCACCTTTGTAGCAAATGGTTTAGGAGAAGGCAGGGGTGCTAAGGAGGTAATTTATTATTCTATGGAAATCTATTAGCTGAACGATAAAATTCAGATAAGTTTTCTGTTGCTTTACATAGTTTCGTGATATAGGCTAGTTCTTCTAAATTTAAGAAAAATTGAATATCTGATATGTACACTTCCAAACGCAAGTCTAACAACCACATGTCAAGATTTTGAAGTGACTAAAGCGGAAAATTTAAAAACTTTAGGAATTTGCTACGATAGAGATTATTAATATGGGAGTTTACTTACTATCGGCAGACTAAGCAGATTCCTTGCTTGGTTTTTTTCTTTGCGATGTGCGCATTTATTTATTGCTTGCTATTCTATCTTTTATAATCGAATCGTCCATAACTGCTTGCAAGTGAGAATTATTCGAAAAACAAACAAAAAACACAAATGGCAAAGAGATGGCTCAATAGCCATAAGCGTAATTAAATTAAAACCAAAAAATACTAAGTTATGATATGAATATATTCAAAAATATGTATTGAAGAAAAAAAAAGTATTCATACAATTAAAAATGTTCTAAGAACCTACCAAATTCTAAACTGAACGAAAATGTAACATTTTAAGAGAAAAGTTGCGCCTCATGATATATAATTCACTCGATTTTTTTTCTAATGTTCCAAAATTTATGTTGCGCGATATGTAAAATTTCACAGGATATGAATATGTCGCGTCACATTGAAAATGAGGCAAGTCAAAAACATGTTCAGATAAATGCTTAAGTACACTGAAAACAGAATCTCTCGCCTAATCAATTCACCGATTAGCCACAATTTACTTATGAGATTATACATAAAATTGATTATATATAAAAGTCTAACGAGTCAAGAGAACTCCGTAAATTTATCCTCGGTTCCGGGACACTGTGGCATTGAAGGTAATGAAAGGGCAAACGAGTTTGCTAAACAAGGTTCAAATGCACAGTTTATTGGCCCAGAATCATCGAACTAAAATCTTGGGATGAACAAAGGGTGATAACCACCTGGTTGATCGCCACAAAGTGTGTTCAATCGAAGAGGTTCCAAATGTCACAATAAAAAAAATTCTAGGCGCTTAATAAGAGAGTTCTTTGTACCTACACTGGCCTAGTAACCGGGCACTGCCCGAGTAGATAGCATTTGAAAATAAATGGCCAGGTTGAGAATGATATCTGTCGTTTTAGCAACATGGAACGAGAAACCTCGGAACATCTGCTCTGCAGTTATCATGTTGTATACAAGCACAGGTGTAAATTTCTTTACAGTGGCTATATGCAACCTAGAGAAATTTGGACTGGTGGTGGGTGGGTTTTATAAACTCAATTTTGCCTGACTTAAGGTGTTCACTTGACAAATGGTGATCTACCTATAAGATGCGAATATTAAACAGTGCTATACTACAAAAGTTCAACTCAGTAGTTCTACGCCCCAACATATAAAAAAAAGTTATCGAAATGAAACTAAATTTTTACAGTAGTTCAGTATATGTATTTATTTCGGCTTGCATACGGCAGTAAACTTTTTAGGATGAGTTTGAGGAAAATGATTGACATTTGCGATTCTCAGGTTTTCCCACCTCCTTGTTGTAGTAGTGCGAGTAAGTAAGGAAGAACATATAAATCAAGTTGGGTAAAATAACACAAGCGTGATACACATTTCAAGAATAGAAGGTAGAGTGAAAATGAAATGTCGTTAATTATCGATGAAAAAGTAGAGAACAGCTAGCCACGAGTTAGGTATAAATAAAAGCTTTCGTTTTTCCCATGTGTATATGATCAGCCAAACAAGGAGCTTAGATTTCTGCACCTTGTGTGTTTTCAATCTGGATTGTTCTTTGATCCTCTGGAGGAATTTTTCCGAAACATCTCTTTTGGCCAAGTCGAGCCAAGTTGACGTCAAAATGTTATAAAAACATGACCTTTTCTTTTTTAGTACTTTGCCTTGGCATGTTCACATTAAGGACATTAATACATTAACTCCCAGTTGCGTTATTTGATCATTGCATGGGGAAGAACTTTCAAATCTAAGCTTAAAAAACTTCAAATACTACAAAGTCGATGCTTTGATATAATCTACTACCTACAATGTCTGTTTACAACAGCCCGCTTATATGTAGAACTTCCTCATCAAATATTGCCTATTCTAGGCTTATGTGAAGTGCAAAAACTACTCCTAATAAACAATGTGCTACATAATACAGTAAGTATCAGCAATTTAACTATAAGCCTGACATCACGATTACACGACACCAGACAAATTAATCATCTCTAACGGCCCCGTGCGTACTCTTTGGTCAGAGACGGATAAGATTTGTAGGCCCAGGAAAATATAACATTCTACCAAGTCAAAGCTAAACGTTATTTTCTAAGCCAAATACTGGCACTTTCATATAATTTTTCTCTTTGTGTTTTATCTATACAAATATATGTATTTCTTGTCGTACGCAGTCGTAAATTCAAGTAATTTGTTCGTTTTTTCTTTCAATAATATGTTATTTTTGTTGTTGTTTTTTAACTGTGCTTTTTAAAAAGGATACTTTAGCCACTACACCCAAAATAAAAAAGCAAGATTGTAATGCAATTTCGCATGATTTGGTTTCATTTATCGTAATGGATCGCAACTTGGAGAAAGAAAGCAACATTGGTCGTGGGCAAAAAAGCAACACATCTATTCGATTAGAAAAATTCAATGTGTGCGTGATGTTGTACAGTTGATTAGTAGTAGTAAATTCAATGGCGCACAAAAAAAAAGATTACCATCCGCTACCGAGAGTCGAACCGCGACCGTCAGCATGACGGCTCTTCATTGTAACCATCCAGTCACCACAACAAGTTGAGGTGAATGGAATAAAAGTCTCACAGTTTCTTCGGTTTTTGAGGCACTCAACGTTACAACAATGAAGCAAATTTCGGTCGCACACACTTACATGGCTTCGTTTATTTCATAAACCGCATGGTGACTTGATGAGAGGGCGATAGGAGTGTGATGACGAGTGCAGATAAAAATAGAACACTTGACAGTGGAATAGCAACAGTGGAATATGGTGTAGCGGCGTTCTGTGCCATTGTCTCACCCATATTGAGAAGTTGTTGACGGTTGAACAAAAACCCAACGGTTGCTGCGATTGTCGAGGCACTAGGCACACAGCGATAACCACTTGCACACACTTGCATGGCTTTGTTTATACCATAAAAAGCTTTGTGGAACATGATGGGCAAATTTTCCTTTTCAGAATCATGCGGATTTCTCAAGATATGATTGCAAAAACTGCAAAATTGCAATTTTGCATTTTTTGCTACAATTTCAACTTTTGGGTGTAGAAACACAAAGTCGTTTTGTTAGTGTTAAGGTGCTGCCACACGGGGCTTGAAATCTATGCTATAGTTCACTATGATATAGTCATTATAGATATCTATGAAATTCGAGAAACGGTTTGGCAAAAATATAAGCTATGAGGTAAAAGTAGCTATGTAGTAGAAATCTTTTAAAAAATAAATTTCGGAAGCAATCATGAGCACATTTGGTAGCTACGGAAAGAGAATACAAAAAAATGGCTGCAGTTGCTGCGTACATCATATTGAAAAGGCGCATAAAACGAAAAACTCGCTAAGTCTGGACAAAATCGTAGATTTATCGCTTTGAAGGCTTGAAATTTGAGACTTATATTCTGATGGAACTAGGATATGAAGATCCGGAAAAAGAGAAATTCTTCAGAGAAGTCAATGCAAGATTTTTAGAGAAATTCGTGGGGCTTCATTAAGGAAGTTGAGTTTTTCAGAGAAATACAGGAAAGTTCTTTAGAAAAGTTTAGGGAAGTCCTTCAGAGAACTTCGGGGAAGTTCTACAGAGAAGTTCAGGAAAGTTCATCATAGAACTTCGGACGAACTTTTCTTCAGAGAAGTTCGGGAAAGTTCTTCAGAGAATTTCAGGGAAGGTCTTCAGTGCAATTTCAGAAAATTTCTTCAGAAGAATTTCATGGAAGTTCTTCAGAAGAATTTCATGGAAGTTCTTCAGAGGAACTTAAGGGAAGTTCTTCACAAAAGTTCAGGGAAGTTTTTTTTATTGAAGTTCAGGGAACTTCTTCAAAAAACTTCTAAGATGTTCTTCGGAGAACTTTGGGGAAGTTTTTCAGAAAACTTCGGTGAAGTTTTTCAGATAACCGAAGGGAAGTTCCTAAGAGAATTTTACATTTTTTAAAGAAGTTTGGGAAAATTCTTCAGGGAATTTCAGAGAAGTTCATTAGAGGAACTTCAGAAATGATCTTCAGTGGAACTTCTGCGAATCTCTTAACAAACATTCAGGGAAATTGTTTATAGAATTTCAGAGAAAGTTCTTCAGAGAGCTTCGGAGATCTTCTTCAGAGAACTTCGTTGAAGCTTTGCAAACAAGAGTAATTCTTCAAAGATGTTCGGGAAAATTCTTCATGGAAAGTAATTTCAAAGAAGTTCTTCCTTTAAATTCAGGGTTTTTTCAGAAGTTCAGGGAAGTTCTTCAGAGATCTCCGGGAAAAATCTTCAGAGATCTCTGAGGAAGTTCTTATTAGAAGGTCAGGGAAGTTTTTCTGAGATCAGGGAAGTTCTTCAGAGAAGTGCAAGGAAATCGGTTTAATTCATTGAGTTAAGGTTTTAACTTATTAGTATGTTCCGGGTCTTTAAGCAGCAAAAATTAAACGAAATTGAAATGATAGACTGTCAATTTCACATGATTTTGAAGAAAAAGGAAATTTTATAATTGTTTACGTATAAAACGTTAGTATAAAAGCCCTTGCGAAGAGGTTCAGTGATTATTGATATTATAAAATGCACTTCAGCATCACTCTAATGGCTATAGTGGATGCTGTATACAAGTTCTTGTATGTCAACATAGGAGCAAAAGAAATGACCAGTGATGGTGGGGTATTAGCCGATAGCTGTTGGGGAATCTGATGCAGGATCAATTGGCAAGGCTCATCTGTCGAGATGACGTGTTTTTGAGACATTTTAAAAATTATTATCTCTTCATAGACCTGTTCAAATTTGTTTTTCAAGCCATCGAATATTTGATATACAAGGCAACGTTATCATCTTGAAAATACTTATATCAGGATACCAGAAATTGCAAAGCAGCATAATACACTCGCTATGAAGTATACATTTCCTCAGGCCATCGGGATTAGTTGCTCCCACTGCTCAATCAAGCGAAATTTTCCACTTTTGCTCTAAAAATACCGCGAAAACACAAACTAGCAAAACATCAAACGAACTGTCAAAAAACTTCGACCAACGAACTATGAACTATTCCGTCCAGATGGAATAATTCATAGCTTACTACTATAGCATAGAAACATTCGCTAGAGTGTACACACGACAACGTGCACGGCTCTATATCATAGCGTAAAACTATCGCTTGCAACTACTACTAGCTTTCACTACATAATTTAGATGTTCCTATGAACTATTACATAGTTCTCTAGCATATAGCTCACTATATACTAGAAATAGACACCGTGTGGCGACACCTTTAGTCTCTCATTTGTTGTTTTCAAATCAATGCATGCTCAGCCATTTTATTTTAGTTTTATTCAAATTTTATCCAAAGCTGAGTTCTGAGTGACCACTACCAGGGGTCTGAGTTAAGAGCTTTTTGTTGTGGGGGAGAATGGATAGCCACAAAAAATAGGTATATCTGTTAAAATATAGGCTAGTGACAGGTGAAGACATTTGCTTACGTTTTCTAGTGATAGTTTTTTAGAGTGATCAAGTGAAGTGTTAGTTTTAGTGTTCTTGGTTTCCAGGATCAAAATTTGACAAATTTTCGTCACACGGCTTATGCAATAATTGAACTTATTCAGATTGGGAAACTTGGAGAATTTAAAATTTAACAACTTCATTTGATCACTTTTTAAAAAATAAAAAAATGTTTTTCCTCTGTTCGGGACATAAACCACTGCGACCAGTAATTTGATCTGTTGTAGTATATCCCGTATCCATTGTTTAGTGCATGTCGAGTTACCTCATCACTATTGAGAAATGATGAAGTATTCGGTGTTGTTACAGTTGTCATTATTTGTTTTGTTGGCAATGAACCATTTTTTTATAGTTTCCGCTATTTAAACCATTTGAGGATTGAGAACACTCTTCAAAGGCGAGGCCCTTTATCAGTCAAAATCAGATTCATTGTACTTCAAATTATCAATACGTCAGTTATGTGAGACAACAAATATTTATGAGCTGCTGATTACGATTAATTTAATAAATTATGCCGTTAATGTTTCTCGTGGAACCCGGTTCTACCGTTGATCCATTCCGGTAGAACCGGTTCCACGAAAGCTTGTCTTTGGCACCAGACACATTAAATTAATTGTAATCAGCAGCTCATAAATGTTTGTTGTCTCACATAACTGACTATTTACGGGAACGCCAAACCGACATTGATGTGAGATTTGAAGGAGTTTGTTTTTGTTTGGATGTCTTTGGAGCGTTCGAATAGTTCAAGATTTTTGTTTTTGCTGTGTACTACCACAGTCCGGTGATTTCATCAATCAAGCGATTATGCAAATTGTATGTTGGGAGAAACCTTGAAAGTCTCAAAACACTCAGGTGGCGAATTCAAAAGGAGATATTTTATGAAATGAAGAAATCATGCTTCCAGATGCGTATAACTTGTACGTTGCTTCTTGAAGCGGGGTGGTACAAATGTTCTCCTCCCACTCAAACTATTCATAAAATTAGATCTACTGGCGAAGGCACCCTTATTTTCATGACAATTCTTCCGAGTTGAGTGATGCAAGTTTCGATTATTTGCAACTTTGTGCAACTACAGAAGCCTTCAATTTGAATGTCAGCTGTTTTTTTCAAGAAACCAGTTTTATATAATTGAAGTTCTTACGGTTCTCAACGCAATACATAAAGTTTCAAAGGCAAAACAATCTGAGTAAGTTTTTCGATTGCATTGGCATTTTGAACTAAGCAACCATTGCAGTTCTGTTATTTACCTCATTGAAATCTTGCCACTCATTGTGTTCATTCTATGTATGTGTTCAAATTCAGTGAATTCAAACAATAAGTTCGAAATAGAAACAAATACGATCAAAGCAACCTTTTCATGTTATGTTATTCAGGGACAAACTTATGCGAACTGGCCAGTGAACTTCCATGTCCAATTTTACTCCACACTGTTTTGAGGAGTGGTTGGTTGTTATTGTTATTGTTAGGGATATTTTCGTTCACCTCATCTGTCATGGTCTGACCATAATGTATTTACGTGGAGAGGTATCGGCATATATAGTTAACGAAGGAGAAAGACGCAACTCTCCTTGAGCAAGTTTTGCCATCGTCATCTTCGAGCGTAAAAAAAAATCAAGTCTGCTTGCCTACCCTCCTGACCGAGAACACCCGTAATGGAAGGTGCGTGTTATGCAATTTGATTATTTTTAGCGATTTTCGATAATGGCTTTCGCATCACGCCTGGTTACAAAGGCAAGCAAATCGAGTTTTATTTTCAAACCAATCGGGCAAAATGTTAACTGATATTTCACTCGGTGCCGGGTTGTCTATTACTCTGATGTTCTGCGCAAATCAACTGGTTGTGGAAATGTAATGCAGGTGAGGTGAATTTCAAATTTCAAATGGTATCACCTTCTCTCGGCAGTCGTACAAACACATTGGAGGATTTCTTCGTCACCTGGCTGTAGACGAACATTGCTAATTTGGCTGTGGCAGAGCGAAAAAATATAGAAATCAAGGATGTTTTCGAATATAGAAATCAAGGATGTTTTCGTTTGCATTGATCAATCTGTATAAAATGTATAGAAGTTGAAAAAAGAAGAAGCCATTTGACAAAAGAAAAAGATTGTCTTTATCGAGTACTTTTGGATGTTTTAGAGGGAGATCGTAGTGTGCAGTGCTCTAAGCGAGGCACGAAAATTTACTGTTGTCATTGTCAAGTGGAGTCAGATTCGAGCTGTCACAAACTGTCAAGTAAAGCCAAGAGAATGAAATATCAGTCAATGGGAAGTATTGAAATTGTATACTAAATATTTTCTTGCTTGAAAGTAGTTTTAAGTAATTTTTTATCGTGTTTTCATTCCGAAAAAGCTAGGAAGTTTGCAATTCTGTAGAGTGATAGATATATTTTATCATAAATTTGACCAATTTCATATAATACCTACAGACATTTATTATTGTACCCACGTTGTAACCATACGAGAAAAAAAACTGCGAAAGGTGCTTAGTTTCTTGTTAAATATACCGATTACATAATATCTTGTAAAAGTAAACTTGATCATCTTAATCTATATAACTAAAAATGAGTTGGGGTTTCCTTTGTCACGATTTAGTTCGCGAGCGGAAGGACCGTTTGGCAAGATTTTTGCTTTATTGGATTCGTCTTGGACACCGGAAGGTTCTTATGATGGTTTGAAACCCCTCCCTTCTCTGGAAAAGGGGGCTCCTATACAAGTGAAGCACAATGTTTTGCATAACTCGAGAACTGATCAAGCAAAGGAACCCAAATTTGGCATGCGGAAGTTTTTGGAGGCAAGCAATGTTTCTATGGTAGTCAGAGACCCCTCCTCTCTGTAGAAAGGGAGGCTCTCGTACAAATGAAACAGAAGTTTCAAGCAAACAGAACCAAATTTGGCATGTGGGGTTTTCTGGAGGAGAAAAATGTTTTTATGGTGGTTTGAGACCCCTCCCCTCTCCTAGAAGGGGTGCTGTCATACAAATGAAACCGTAATTTCTTCATAACTCTAGATCTAATAAAACAAGTGGAACCTAATTTGGCATGCGGGGATTTTAAAGGCAATAAATGTTTCTACGATAGTTCGAGACCCCTCCTCTCTCTCTGTTAGGTTGGGGGGCGGTGCTCCAATACAAATCGCGAAACAAAAGCCTCTACATAACTCGAGAGCTAATCAAGTAAATGGAGCCAAATTTGGCAGGTAGAGGTTTTTGAAGGCACGAAATGTTTCTAGGGTAAATCGAGACCCCTCCGCCCTCTGTAAGAGGGGGGCTCTCATACAAATGAAACACAAATTTGTGCATAACTCGATAACTAATCAAGCATATGGAACCCTATTTGGCATGTGGAGGTTTTTGGAGGAGATAAATGTTTCTATGGAAGTTTGAGACTCCTCCGCCATCTGGAAGGGAGCGGGAGGGGGGTTTCCATGCAAATGAAACACAAATTTCTGAATTTTTTTATTTTTATTTATTTATTTCGTCAAGCAATGTAGACTACATC
This sequence comes from Aedes japonicus, assembly GCA_034211315.2. Classification (NCBI taxonomy): domain Eukaryota; kingdom Metazoa; phylum Arthropoda; class Insecta; order Diptera; family Culicidae; genus Aedes; species Aedes japonicus. The sequence continues at coordinate 24,945 of JASCZW010012262.1, forward strand.
AATTTGTTCGCGATGCGTTAAATATGACTGCAGCCAATTTAACAGTCCAGGTTCCATTCCAATTGTTTGCAATTAGAAGAGTAATAATGGTATGTCGATTCGGTCAAAGGCCTTACTGAAGTCAGTGTAAAGTGCTTCTAACGGGTGTCCACTAAAAAATGAGAATGATTACAATACTTTTCCATCAGAACAAAAACGGCCGCATAGAAATGTCACTTTAGATGAATGAATCGTTGCACTCTCCAGAAAATTTTCATACACTCTTATTTCACTCTAACATGTTCAGTCGTGTTCAGCATGCCGTCGAAACAGGAAGAACTGCGCGCGCGCGTTGTACAATTCTTTCAAGCGAACGAAGATCGTGGAAAAAAATACACGGTGGACCATTTTTGTCGTGAAAAAGTTCCGGTATCCACCGTATACCGTATCCTGGCATGCATGAGAGTAACCTGGAAGAAAGGTTGCGGCCGTCCAGCGAAAATAATGAATGAGAAAACGCTCCGCTCGCTGCGCAGCATGTTCAACAACAAGGATTCGGTAAGTCAACGGGAAGCAGCCCGAAAGTTCCATTGTTCGAAGTCACTCATCTGCAAGACGCTAAAGAAAGAAGGAATAGTGTGTAGAAAGAAAACCAGATCCCCAGAGTACACAGATGAGCAGATTCAAACCGTGAAATCCCAATGCCGCTGGATGACTCGGAATTACGGCGGAAAATCTTTCGTTCTGGACGACGAAAGCTACTTTCCTCTTTCGAAGTCTCAGATACCGGGAAACGACCGATTCTACACTAAGGACAAATCTACTACTCCTCCAAAAGTAATGTATAAGTTCAAGCACAAATTTGAATCGAAGGTTATGTTATACATCGTAATATCCGATAAGGGTATTTCGAAGCCGTGGTTCAAACCAAGCGGTTTGGCCATCAACCAGGAGGTGTACCAAAGAGAGTGTTTGCAGAAAATACTCATCCCATTTCTTAAACAACATCACTCGGATGGCAAATACGTGTTTTGGCCGGACAAGGCATCATCGCACTACGCAAAAAAACGCTAACGTTTTTGGAGAGCCAAAATATACCATATGTCCCAAAAGACCGGAATCCGACAAATTTGCCACAGTGCCGTCCTATCGAGGATTTCTTCGGTCTTTTGAGCTCCATGGTATACAAGGATAATTGGAAGGCCAAGAACACCAAGCAACTTACCAACAGGATCAAAAGCTGCATCCGAAAAATCGATGTGGCTGCCGTCCAACGGTCATGTTCCAGCATAACGACTAAGCTGCAGCCGCACGGCGGACCACGGACCATATGACAATATTCACTAAACTTAGTTTGAAGATTTAAGTTGACCCTTTTAATAAAATAAATCAGTTTGAACAAAACTTCACTGGTATTTTTTTCCTGACCCATTCTTTTCGTTCTCATTTTTTAGTGGACACCCGTTACGTGCTTGCCATTGTCCATTGCATTCAAAATAAAAGTTATAAATTCAAGAAAATTAGAAGTGGTTGAGTCGACACTTGAAAAGCCGTGCTGTTTGTTTGTAATTTGATTTTTGCTTGCTGGAAAAATATTTTCATTCGGCCGAGAGATTGAAATAGTTTTGGGATGCAAGAAGATAATGGCAATTCCACGATAGATTGCGAATTTCTGATTTCGGTGCCTGATTTGAAAATCGGAACCAGATAAGAAGATTTCCAAATGGTGGGAAATGTTCCGCCCTTAAGAGACATACTAAGAGAAAGTTCTAAAGGTAGGGCAAGTTCGTCTGAAAGGTTCTTTAAAATACGGGTGCAATACCGTCTGGAGCCTGGTCCGCCGAAGCATCCAAGTTTTTGAGTGCAACGAGAATTTCGGAGGAGGTAGTTGATTTACAGATATATTGTTGGAAAATTCAGGAATGAATACAAAGAACTCGCGGTCATCTGTCTTCTTCGAGAGAATGTAGTGTATACTTCTTGGAAGAAATCTGCAAAAAAGCTTGCAGATTTCAGAAGGATTATCACCTACCATTTCCATGTCAAAATGCATTCTTAGGGGAAAATTGCTTATTTTTCAGTTTCGTTTTACATAATTGAAGAAATTTTGGGATCACGATTTGACTTCAGTTTCGACTTTACGATTATATTCTTCATGCAGAATTAATGGTACGTGTTAAGTTGGTTGCATATGTCATAATAGTTTTGCAAATTTGTGCTAGGAGATTTTGCTTTTACATATTTTGTGTGCTTTTTGTTTTTTGTTCTTCGAATGTTCCGAATGTGGATTGGACCACACTAGGTAATTTATTGTTTATGTCTGCCTTCTGCCTCTCATTGGTGCAGTTTCTGAAATATGGATTGAATAATTGAGATGAAATTTGCCTACTGCCGTGTTGATAACATTTCCTTCGATACTTATTATGTGCCGCCCAATTTGTTGTGCTGTGAGTCTGCGTTGTGCTTCTTCGTTAATTTGACTTTGGTGATATTCCAGCGCTTCCTCGGAAAATCCCAGTCGCTGGGGGTGTGGAGTATTATGCTGGCAGAGATGAGATATTCAATTGTTGTGCGAACAGACTATCATTTTCCCGTAAAGGTGACGGTGAGGTACTCCGCACGAGAGTCTTCGGTGCGAGTTCGTCAATCAGAGGTGCTGAAAGAGCGTTTTGCTGATTACTTTACATGGTTGATTTGGTTGCGAGCCAAAATCGTGAAATTTGGTCGAATCGGAATGCGCAAAGTTTCGTCTGTCGCGGCGACTGGGAGTGGGGTTGATTCATTTTCGATGTCAGGGATGAAGTTCGCATTCCGTTTATTAAAGTCACCCTAAATATGCAGATTTACTTCCGGTTCCATATTCGACGTGATAATTTCGACATTTTGAAAAAATAATTCGAAAAGATTGTTTATTGGCATGTTCGGGTGGTAAATACACATGATGCAAAAATATGTGTTTCATCAGCAATGAGTACTTTAACCCAGACATGACTCAAAGTCGTTTGTGCTTGATAGTTTTAGTTCTTGAAGTAAAGTCTGCATTGATGGCAATGAGAACTCCACCTCCAGACTTTTTATTGCTATGTTGCAAATTACGGTCATGCCGGAATACATTAAATTTATTTCCAAAAATTTCTTCGCTTTTTATCGCTTTCATCCCAGCTTGTTTCGGTTGCCAGAATAACGTTGAAAGAAGAAGCTAGAAGTTTTTGTTGAATTCTTTCATTTTGGTTGCCATGTGATTGAAATTTTGGCAATATACTAAAATTTCAGTCGCATTCTGTTGAGAAGGCGCCGACTCTCTTCCAAAGGGCGCGTCAGTGTTTCCGAAAAATTTTAAGGGTTACAAATTTCAGGGCGGCCTCCCTACTACGCCGCAGTCGTTCTGCAACGTTCACTAGACAGAAACACTCGGATGTGACTGAAGGTCTGCCAAGGCGTCATTGGTGCGGGATTCCTAGGGTCTGCACGGACGTCCAGGAAAATTTCGCGCAAGAATTTTATGTCTGCTGGTAGTCCTTCGGCTGCCAGCATTAATGTTGCACCAATTTTTGTGATTCCAACGAATGCATACGGAAGGTGGTTGGTCATGCAGGAATGAAAAGGTAAGTCCGCACTAAGTCCATAATTTTAGGGTCCCGTAGTCGCGCCTTCATAAAGCGTTGGTCGCCAGATGCTGATTGTTCCGTCAGTCTGACCATAGGCGGCCGCATTGGTCCAAAAGTGGTGGATGATCAATTCCGGCTGATGATAGTTGTTCGGTGAGCAAAGGTGGATGGATTGAAACAGCTGATTGCTGCGTCATGCTTACGCTGGGCGGTGGCGCATAGTGTAAAATGACCGGCCAGGTATAGAATTCGATTCCCGATGTGGTTGATGTGTCGGTATTTTCGACGGTGCTTTCTTCAGTATGTTGTTGTGTCTGGTTTTCTGCTCGGTATGGGTTGATTGTTTCACCTTGAAGTTAATAAGTTTTGATACCGAGAGGGCTGCAATTGGGTGGTCAGTGGACGTTGGTGGGCTGAAAATTGCACTTTGCAGTAGCCAGTAGTTCTTTGTCAGATTTTTGTGTGTGTCTTTCATTTCCTTGAAGTTTTTATTGGGTTTGTTGTCATGAACAACTCGGAGAACTTATTAGGTTAATGGAACCAAATTTGGCATGTGGAGGTTTTTGAAGGCAAG
>JASCZW010012263.1:2500-29097 GCA_034211315.2 Aedes japonicus
CGCGCTTGTTAAAATTAATTATTTTTTTCTGTGTTACTAATAAAACTTTATTACAGCTAAAGCTGTTAATAACATACTTTGAGTTTTTAAGGGACGCTACAAAAAATCATTAATAACAATAGTCATTAAAAAAACATATTGAAGCCCCTGACCACGGTTTATAAAGGACACCATGCCCCAGGTATATTCAGACTTTTCTGCAAGGAGCAACTTTAAGTTAATAGCTGCATATCAAAACGCTCAATTTTTCTTCTTAACTTTTCGCCTTACTTCTCAGCCATGAAACGCATAAAAACATGAAGCAGAACCAATTTTCAAATCTGGCTAATTCAAGTATTTGGAACGGAGTTGTGAAGGAATCAGTATCAACCGACAGAATTTTGAAGATTTTAAATGCGTTATCCAAACTAATCTATATTTTGATATAAATTTAAAATGTTCATGGACTCAATACTGTTCTTTGAAGTTTTTCAGATTTTTACTTAAAACATGACTCTATATAGATTCAGGATTATTCTCCGCCTCGGATGAGTTGAGACGCCTCAAGAGAATTGAGTAAGGTGACTACAGTAACCTCGTGTGAGTCCATTTTCCATTTTATCCAGACGGAATAATATGAGGTATATATTCACCCCACTCGATTCTCTTAAGGCATCTCCACTCACCGAGGCGCAGAATAGACCTAATTATTCTATAAAACCTGTCTTGATCTATCAATCGACGCGGCTGGGTAGCTCAGTGGTTACCCGTTCTGCTTACTGAGCAGATGGTCGAGAGTTCAATCCCAGGCCCGTCCCCTTTCTTGCCATTTGTCACTTGCCTCTTCCTATCACCACTAGATTTAAAATAAAAAGCAGTCTACTGCGCTCTCTTTCATTGATCGCTTCACTTACCACAGTGCATCCATGATCTAAAAATAAACCTGCCTCACTAGCACAACTATCCTTCCCTTGGCAATTGAAGAGATGCAGTGGTGCTCACGGTCTCTAATAACAACGATTGTCAAACTAATCATCCTTCTTCCCCCCCTCCGAAAAAGACCGTGAGGACGTGGCCGGACGTGATCTATAAATAGAATTAGTGAACTTGTACATTGTAGATGTAAAAGCCACTCCCAAGCTCCATATATGTGGTTCTCTGTGCAATTACACTAGTTCTGATCAGTAATGGAGCAGCAACTACGATATTGCACGGTCTTTTTTATTTTTTTTTAAAAAAACCTGTCGTGATCTATCAATTAAAATAACCTGTCTTCAACAATTACGCTCTTTTGTCACTCTTTTCAATATTCGTATAAACGAAAAAAAAATTCTTCGCGCAGGCCCCCTCCAGGCCCCCTCCAGACTTATTGTCTAGCTCCGCCAATGTGCATCACTACATTCTTAAGCTAATCTAACGCTTCATTACTTGACAACTGTTGAATTGATGCGATCCCGCATTACCGATGTTGCTTTGGGTTGAATAAGTGCAATAATATAATGCTTGTCGTTACTTGGGCAGTGTTCTTAAATCACATTCACACCCAAGAAACCACGAGGCTGTGATAGCGTGCATATATAGGGCATATGTATTACGTCTAGTGCATCATTGAAGTTGAATTAAAGCTGAAAAGGGCCCCACTAAGATCGAACTTATGCTATATCTTTTGTAATGCCATAAGACATTGCTAAAGTAGCATTATTGCATTGGTAATGCATCACTACATTTTCAAGCTTATCAAACGCTTTACTACTTGGCAACTGTTGAATTGATGCGATCCCGCATTACAGATGTTGATTTTGGGTTGAATAAGTGCAATAATATAATGCTTGTGGTTACTTGGGCACTTATTACTTACCAACTGATATACCCGGAATTGCTCGGAATCAAATGCAAATGAATGCATGCAATTAACCTGCCTTTACCATACCCTCTGTCCTCACCCTATTGAAAATTCCCCTGTGTTTTGCTTCTTGAGGCAACGAATCATTATACCGAATTTGGTTGAAATTGTATCAGCCGTTCTAGAGATCAGAAAGGCCAAAATATAATTATATAATTTGTTTCATATAGCGGCGAATATAGATGATCTTACAGACGCTCATCTTGCAGAGCAACGCGGAAAACCGAGAACAGCAAACAACGGAAAGCCGCGAGAAAAATAGAAACCGTGGATTCAGAGTCGAATTAATAAAAACACGTCTTTCTACTGGAAGCACGTTACAAAGAGTGACAAGTTTATTCATGTTCATATTCGTTAACATTCGTTTTGTTCTTGATTGAAAATATCGTTTAACGTGTAGGTTAAACTGGTTCGTCTATCGAGATAGGTAGGCCCGACCGAGGGATGACGGTTGGGTACAGTAAATACTCAATACGCTCCGTCAAGCCGACAACCCGAGCATATTCCGAAGCCTTATGAGGTCCTGGCAGAGCCTTGGTCATGATATCGGCAACTTGTAGATGGGTTGGCACGTAGGACAACTTGATAACTCCTCGCTGAATCTCGTTCATGACGAAATGCCAACGGACATCCACATGCTTCAACCGTTTTGTCGGTTTCTCGTCCTCCGCCACTCGAATTCAAGCCTGATTATCCTCCTGAATGATTGATGGTTCGTTGAGACTTCTATGGAGATCCTTCAACACCTTCCTCAGCCAAATCACTTCAGTTGCTCCTACACTTAGCCCCTCATATTCGGCTTCTGTCGAAGAGAGCGCTACTGACGTCTGCTTGCGTGTCGTCCACGATACCAAACATTCAGAAACGTAAAACACGAAACCTGATGAAGATCTGCCCAGTCCGCGTCGACATATCCTTGGAGCAGGCTGCATTCACCATCGCGTCGAAAAACCAACTTCAATTCCAGTGTTCCACGAATGTAGCGCAAAATACGCTTGAGGTGACTCCAATGTTCCGTCGAAGCACAACTTTGGAAGCCACTGAAATAGTTGACGGCTGCACACAAATCTGGAAGTGATGTTGTAGTAGCGTACATCAAACAACCAATCAGTTCGCGGTGAGGTTCGTCAGTTACTTTGGTCGTATCGGTACACTTTTCCAGCTTGAGGCCTGTCGCTATCGGCGTCTGTGCTGGCTTGCACTCTCCCATATTAAAACGGTTCAGCAGGCTTACTAAATACTGCTTCTGGTCGATGCTGAGTACTCCCGAGGTCCTGTCGTATTCCACTGATAGTCCGAAAAAAATCTTCACCTCGTTGAGATCAGTCATCTCGAACTCCTGCTTCAAGTTATCCTTCAGTTATCATCTCTAACGAACGGCATGCGATCAATATATCGTCAACATAAATGATCAGAATAACAAGTTCTCCGTTCTTTACAGTAGTGTATAGACAACTGTCCGCCTCACTCCGAATTAATCCAAGTCCGGTAGCAAATTCGTGGAATCTTGATGTCCACGCTCGGGATGCTTGTTTTAATCCATATAACGAACAATGCAACTTGGCTACTAGCCCCTCGGTAGTGAAATCCTTCGGCAATCGCATATAGATTTCTTGCTCTAAGTTACCATGAGGGACGCTGTTTTAACATCAAGCTGATGAATGTGCATTCCTTCAGAGTTTGCTATAGCTAGTACCATCCGCAGAGTTGTCATCTTAACCACTGGCGAATAGGTGTCTTCGTAGTCAAAACCTCTTTGCTGGAAGAATCCCCTAGCCACCAATCTGGCCTTATAACGATTGTTCCCCTCAACACCGTGCTGAAGCTTGAACACCCAACGACTGTCGATTGCTTTACGTCCAGGTGGCAACGCAGTAAGGGTCCAAGTTATGTTCCGGACCAACGCATCAATCTCCGTAGCTACCGCAGCTTTCCATTCGGGCCAGTCGTTTCTTTTCATCAGCTCTTCCACAGTATTCAGAACGTTGTCAACAAAATTCTCCGCGCACATCGCAAGGCCGCATGACATCTCGTAGCAATCAAACCACTGAGGCTCCCGCCGCAAACGATCCTCCGGTTCCACAGGAGCGACGGCACCTTCTTCATGAGCATTGTCCGCGCCTTCCTGATAGGTGTCAGCAATCTCCAGATTCAATGGTCGGTCCTGCTTCAGCTTCAAAGAAACAGGTTTCGGTGAAACATCATTCGGCAACTGCTTGACGTCCGGACTATCACCGAAGAACGAACTCTCTCGAACACAACATCCCTAGCCATTACTATCTTCTGCTTCGTATCATCCCACAGCCGGTACCCGTTCACGGTGTAGCCTGCCATATACAACTTCTTGCTTTTGGGATCGAGTTTTGTTCGCAATTCCTTAGCGATGTGAGTGTAAGCAACGCTACCGAAAATCCGCATGATCACGTCAGGCTTGCGACCTGTCCACAACTCGCATGGTGTTTTGTTTTCACCTACCGCCGAAGTCGGACATCTATTTGTCAAATATGCCGCCGTATAAACCGCCTCTTCCCACATCTCTTTCCCGAAACCACTTTCAGCTAGAACGGCCCTCGCACGCTCCATCAATGTGCGGTTCATCCGTTCGGATACGCCATTCTGATGTGGCGTATACGGCATCGTTGTCTTCATTGCAATACCTTTCTTGCGGCAGAAGGTACGCATCTCGCTGCTGACGTACTCGCCACCGTTATCCGTCCGGAGCCGTGAAATCCTCATGCCAAACCTTGCTGTCACAAGCGCCTCATAGTCGCGAAAGTGTTCGAATACTTCGTCTTTCGAGGACATCTGGAAGATGATGGTGAAATGGGAAAAGTCATCAATGAATAATACATAGAATCGTTTGCCGTCCCATGTATGCGGCGTCATCGGTCCACACACTTCAATGGACGAGAGGAACGCCTATTCTCGCTGGAAGTGAATGGCTGCTTCACGATTTTTCCGGAAAGACACGGCTGACAAACAACTGTACTGTCATCAAACTCCGTCAGCACCAAACCGTCAACCATCCTGTGCCGCACCAGCCGCCGAAGGCTGTCGCACTCTACGTGGCCGTACCGTTGATGCCAGAGAACCGCGTTCCGTCATTTTTTGCCGGTTACCATAGCAGACCCCAATTCACTCTTCTTACAATGCACATCCAACTCGTAGAGCTTACCTTTTAGCCAGCCGACCGCAAATACTGTACCGTTCTTGGTGATCCACGCCCAATCGTCTGAGAAGCATACCTGGAATCCGGAATTGGTGATCCCCCGGATAAAAATAACCATACAATAATATAAAATAACATGAAAATCTATTTCCTACCATGAATTTTGTTGTTCATGAATCAGATTAGAAAAAATGCATATTGTCAATATTGCGCTTTTTGCACCTTATAAGAGTAGTGTGAGAATTTTTTTGTCACAGTGATTTTTTTATCACACTCAACATTGTCCCAACATTTGTATTTACCGTTGTTTGAGTTAGCGTGCACACTGCTCGGCGAAATGTCAAAGCGAGAAAATCGACAACATAAACAAATGTTTCGTGGAAAGTTTGTGTTTAACCTCTGTATATTATATCAGTATTAAAAATACTGATTGAATCGCTTCAGCATAGCGATTACTGGCATTGTAAGCTGTTATTCCAACTATCGGTAAGTGTTGTCTGATATGAGTTGGGGTGATGATTAATCGGGACTGTTTTTCAGCAAACTATCACCAAATCGAAATCCACCAGACTGGTGATTCAGTACGCGACTAAACGAAGGCAGCAGGGCAATCTAATGACAACCGGTTTTGGAGAAATTATTATCTGGCATATAGTGCTGAGAAATGATTCTGATTTCTATATTTTGTTGGCTGATACGACGATCCTTTGACTCATCGCATCAACAGCTGTGCTGGCAATTTATTCCTCGTCAAAGGCGCTGGTTCCTGTACGTGCGATGGGTCTAATATTTAACTAGTGCTCCGGCCAATCCTTCGGACGCTGATCTGGAAAATATCCTCCCAGTGTGGGCAAAATTGACTTGGCGTATTCCAACGAGCAGAACATATTTATAATCATGTGTAAATAAATTTAAAATGTATTTTTTTTATATATAATAAAACTGTATGTAGTACGTTTACAGATGCTTGTATTCGTTTGAATATCCCCGTAGCCATTTGTTACACTTGTCGGCTAGAAAAACCTCTTCGATTTGAAAACCCGCCAGAGAAAACAGTTGTTGGGTCTTCTGCGCAATCATCCGTGGTTAGATCAGCATCGTAATTGATGTCCAGCGTAAGTAGATTCGAATCCTCGTCATACTCTTCTTTCGGATCCGTTTACTTGTCCATCACAAATTCCTCCTCCGTGTTCGTACTGGTGCCCGACTCCGATGCTGAATATTTCTGACGGCGTTTTTTCTCTCGCGGGTTCGGAATTTGGTTCGAAACACTGTTGTGTGTTATTCTGTTGATTTGTTTGGTATCACGTGTAAACAAACAAAAATCATAAATACGTCACGTAAATACATATGCACGCTAAATGCAACATAACTGCACACGCTAAATGCAACATAACTGCACATATGTCTAGAAATTCGTGAAACTTGCAATACAATAGATTTACAATTCACTGAATTTGTTAGGATTTTCAACAATTGAGAAACAATACAATTAATACTAATTGAATCAAATTTTTTTTACAGTTAAGATACATAACAACCCCCCTTTTCTATTGGCGATGTCTAAATTAACATTAGATTCTATTGTGGTAACAATAACTCCTATTGTCATCTTTTCGTTGTGAACAATACTATTAATTGTATATTTTTTCGCCTCGCATTTCCTCACGCTATCGTTGACAGTTGCATACACCAGCACGTCACCGCTGTATTCGGCAAGCAGCTTCTGACCATTGGCAACAACAATCTCCACGGGCGGTGTCAATTGCCTTATCGACACGAAATAGCTAGAGTCATTTAACATATGATCGGTGGCACCGGAATCGAGGTACCAACCAATCTTCACTGTATCTTCGGCATTCGACGCCACAAATGCCACTTCCGGTTTGTCGTCAGCGCCCATGTTCGCATTTTGCGAATTCCGGTTCACCACCGACAAACCGACATGAAACTCAATCTTTACTATTGATCAAGAATCTATAACGACCGATTCAAATGTACAGCGATCCCATCTGTCAAAACCCATAGAATCATTTGATCTAGATCAAATAAATGTGCCCAGAATAGCTCAGACATGAACCATCTCATCAAGTTCCCAAGCGTGTTCGTGGCTTCAATAAACGATCTCAGCGAACACGAAGATAGATGTCACTAATATGATTTGAACAGAAATATTAAGACATTTTATATTGTCATTCATGTCGGTTTGTCGGTGGGTTCACTTCACTTTTCTTCTTTGCCTTATTGTTCTGGCTTTTATCGTCCGAGTCAATCTTCACACGGCAATCGGCCTTCTTGTGCCCGATCTTTCCGCACTTAAGACACTACACTCTGCTTCTGCTGTGCTTGCTGGACATCGCAACTCCTTCACTACCGCCATCGTGTCCCGCTGTATCCGACGTTTGCCTCATCATGTCAACGTCCACAAGCCACTTTTTAACGAAATCCATGGTAACGCCTCCGGGGAGAGTGTCCATTGCTGTCACGACAGAATCGAAGGACACCGGCAGCGTCAACAGCAAGTGAGAAACTGCATCCGATTCCTCCACGTTCGCACCGCTTTCTTTTAGTTCACGAATCAGCCTGTCGAAGCGTAACAGATGTTCCGCCAACAAAGCACCTCCTCTATCAGAGTATTTCAGCGTCAAAAGTTGTTTCCGGATGATCAGCTGTCCAGCTACACCTCGAACACATTCTTCAGCGTCGTCCAAATCGCCATCGGCGTCGCGCAATCCTTAATCAATGCAAGCTGGTTGTCCGCGATCGCTTGCACGAGGAGCGATTTGCACTTCTTTTCGGCCATTATTTTTCACCCACTTTCTTTTTCTTCTCCGCACGCGTAGCCGCCAAATCCTCCTGTGTTTCGCGAATTCCTCGACCTCAGCCACCTCCCGTTGAAGGCAATCCAAAAGATTAAAGGTATCGAGAATGCACTCCACCCGAAATTTCCAATTATGGAAACCGGTGCCGTCAAACGGGACGATCCTTGCTTTCTCCTCCATGCCTGGGCCCATAACCTACAGAGCAACGCGGAAAACCAAGAACAGCAAACAGCGTAAAACCGAAAGAAAAATAGAAACCGTGGATTCAGAGTCGAAATAATAAAAACACGTCTTTCTACTGGAAGCACGTTACAAAGAGTGATAAGTTCATTCATGTTCATATTCGTTTACATTCGTTTTGGTCTTGAAAGAAAATATCGTTTAACGTGTAGGTCATGGTTCATCTATCGAGATAGGTAGGCCCGACCGAGGGATGACGGTTGGATACAGTAAATACTCAATACATCTTACTCACCAACGAAGACATGACAGAGCTTGGTCTCAAACTTGGCCCAAGGAAAATAATTCAAGGAGATATAAGGCGATTGAAGACACGTATGCCATTCACAAAAGAATTTCACGCAGATTCAAAAAGAAGCAACGAGGAAAACATAGAGAATTCTGTTGAAGCCCATTGTGAACAATCAACATCGGCAACGAGCTCAGCATCGATACCGTATTCATCTTCAAAAGTAAATATTTAAAATTCAAGCATATTTGGTATTCCATTATTATTTACACTGCTCAATTGTTAGTTTTTCAATTCTACTTCAATTCAAGTTTGTTGACAATTTCTCTTTCTTTTTCTCTTCTTAGAACGTACGAGGAATCCTTGAACCATCAAATTTGTTTGATGGTTCGCTTGCTGTGCAATGACAGATTTTCTGATGATCTCTACAATAACAACAACTTCGTATCTGAAAAGATAGTATCAATGCTAGAGTTTTGCTTTATTTATTCGTAGTAATAAATACCTGATTTTTTAGATATCCTGAAATGCAAGAAAAGCACCAACTAGCATCAGACATCCTGGCACGCTTTTCCACACCTAGAAAGCACACGTCCGACAAAGTTTACTCCAACAGAGGTTAGTACAGGAAACATACTTCAATTACTACACGGGAAAAAATCTCGTAGTAGAAACTACTATTTTACCCGACTACGCCTATTTTTAAAACTACCATGAAATTACAGTCAAATTTACTACGTTTATGGTGAAACCGTCAACGTTTGTGGTATATTTGACAGACCTCATATTGATATCAACCGCACCATGGTTGATCTAATCGCAGGCTAATCAAACGCGTTTATAGGCAGGTGAAAATTGTTGGTGTTTGCGCTTAATTTAACCCTCGGAATGGTAGTTTCTACTGCGGCTTTTTTTGCGTGTACACAGAGACGAATTTGATAGTCAATTTCACCAATTTGGGGGTAAGGATGACTATTGCAGTATAGTGATTTTAAACCGACCATTAAAAATAGTTGATCCAACATTTGCATAATATCGGGATAGTCCTTGTTACCATGATCATAGTCAAAAATGCCATGACCGTGGTGAATTTCACCATTTTCATGGTTTTTGTACCCATTATATGCAATAGTCATCCTGACCTTGATTTAATTGTCGGTAAAACGATAATATTTTTTCCAGAGTAGGCATGATAATTAATAATATATACGATATAAACACGACCGAGACGCGACAGTGGTGTTTTTGTTTCCTATGATCTATAGAGTACATAGATAGGCGGTTGCGTGTTTTTTTTATATTTCTCGATGAACTATTCAAGACGACCCAAGCAGCAATAAGAGTCTGTTCATTTTCGTTCATGAAAAACTTGATTTCATAAAGAAAATAACAAAAGAGATTTTCATTGCTACTTTAATCATTTTGAATAGCTCTTCGATAGTTATTTAAGTATGTTTAATGGAACGATGTCTACGCACGGAACAGTCACTATAGTTTCCATTATAATGCAAACGAGAGGCTATATTGCATATCACTTATGGTGACAATATTGTGCAAAGTTTTCAACTGTACACACTTAGAAAAATTTACAGTATTCGGTAATTTTTTACCGAACTTTCAACAGCTGAACGTTCGGTTATCCGATTTACCGGATTTCGGTGAAATTTTACAGTATTCCGGTAAAAAAATTACCGGAACTTGTCAAATTTTACCGAAATCCGGTAAATCGGATTACTGAACCACAGACAGACGTTTAAGCAAGAGCAAAATTAATCGATAACTTTGTGTAAATTTTCAAATCGTTAGCAAGTGCTAGCGTAAGCAACTGTTGCTTCACTAACGCTACGTAGTTCACTTGGTCGAGGTGCCCACTGATGTGGTGAAGTTGCGGCATCTGCTAGCATGTCAAAATATCACTCCGTCGTTCGCCATATGCCATCCGATATTGACACGATGTTTTGGCGTGCAATTATATGCCACATAGCGTCTACAAAACTGACAGATTTGCTTTTTGCTAAACTCTTATTGACATTTGGCGATTCCTTTCAAATTGACGGTTGCGGAAATTTACAGAAGTCGAGATTCAAGCTTGAATGGCTGTGACCGAACTGTTCAGCTGTTGAAAGTTCGGTAAAAAATTACCGAATACTGTAAAATTTTCTAAGTGTGTAGGTTGTTCATTTTTAATAACATTCACACATTTTATATATTTTAGGCTGCTTTCTTCTAGTGTAATGGTGGCAAAGTACCAAATTTGTTCGAACTTCAGTACAAATGCCAAATATTGATAACACGGCTTTTTAAAAAGCAAAAATATGTGCTGCTTTAGCAGCCAATAGTGATAATATCAAACAAATTGGTGATTTAATGAATGAGGCTTTTGAATACTATAAACAACTACTAGCCTGTTAATCGGAACCAACTTTTATCCTTGAAGTTATTCCGCATTGTGCTCATTCAGTGGCATAATGGTAAGTTTTATTTTTAATGATAGTAGTAATGAACAATTACTAATATTACATGCTTTTAGTTGCAGCAAATATTTTTGCGATTGACTAATGTTCATCCGAAAGCTGATATACGACAAACATCGATGAAATGTTTATACTTTGATCATCACAGCTTTCCTGAAGTAGAAGATAGTATCATAGACTAACCATAGACTAACTCTAAAGCTTGTATTACACTGTTTGTCCAATAGCCAAATATTTGTCATAGGCAGATAGGCATCTGACAAACATCTATGATATCTGTCAGCTGTCTAGCTGCCTATGCCAAATATTTGGCTATTGGACAAACAGTGTAATACAAGCTTAAGACCAGTAGGTCCCGAACAAATACGATTTTTTTCTTGGCTCAGTCAGTACTAGCACATCGGTCCCAAGCTAAATAATGCGCCCCTAATAATGAACTCACACGAACACACTCTCAAATATTCTGTCAAAATAACACAGTGAAAGGCGCAAATATGTATAGCAAGGTGCTGGCTTCAAGGTGTAATTCGGGCCAAGGGGTTCTACAATAGTGAACCAATTTCAAATCGCTAGTTGCTTATTGATTGTTGATAGTAAGCACTTCCTTTTTAAATAACTCGAGTAATTCATGATTAGGTCCTAAAAGCGATTTGTAAACAATGACTTTAAACGTTGATATCTCACTAACCACAAGAATCACATTATATCCAGCTACTCCATAGTTTTTGTATGGGACCTACTGGTCTTAGAGTTAGTCTATGGTAGAACTAACACTCTTCTACCAAATGCTGCTTTCATTTCACGAGAGTGATTTATGATTCAAATGAAATCGGCATTTAAAGTCATTGTTTACAAATGGCTTTTAGGCCCTTAACATGAATTACTCGAGATATGCAGTTTAGGCCCACAAGTGCTGTGATACGGAATGTTTTTCTATATCTAGTCTGATAATTTGAGCTCCGACTACGGTTTGTGATTGTGGCTGTTTTTTATCCGTTTATAGTTTATGAGATCGCCTACACAATATTTTTCGTTTAACATATTAAATCAATTAAACTTGATTCTTATTAAATCATACGAAACGTCATGGCCACTATATCACGTTCACATTACATTAGCAATATTAATCGAATGTGGCGAAATGATCATTATATGTTTCCTATGTATTTTCATATTTCAGAAATAATTCGCGGAGCTATTAGAGCCTTGTCTTATCTAACCAAGAGCTGTTAAAAATCCAAATGGGGATCCGAATTGCTCAGTTGTTGAATGTGTTGCTGCTGCACTCATCAAATGGATTAAGGTACAAAACAACTATTCTCCATTGATACAGATATGCTTATTGATTTTTTTTTAAATTTTAGCCGGTTGGAAATTGGTCTAATGGTTTACCATCAACAGAATACTTTTATGTCATTTGTCTGGCAATGGCACCAAAGCAGGGACAGTACTATGTATATCTACATGGGAAATTCATTTTTTGTGGCCAGCAGCCCGCTTGAGCCATTGACGTATAGGTAGAATCATATGCGGTTCTCGGAACAAAGCTACCGCCAAAATTGGTGAAGTTTATCGAATTCATAGAGATTTCAACATACCGAACATGATCGTTTAGTACACGCAGCAAAGTGAATGGTCTTTGTGAATTTCTCACTCAGGCAGAAGAACAGACTGATGATACGGAGGAAGTAGTTTTTAGCTCTGATTGAGTACAATAGAATTCATATTTTTTTTATGTTTCAATCAAAATGTTATTGACAATAACTTTGTGAATGCTAAACCTGATTCAACACTGTTATTTTCACTGTTATTGAATTCGATAAACTTAATTGATTTTAAATAAAATGTTTCATCTGAACCAAATTGATTCAAAATTGTTCCAGAAATACACTTAGAAAATAACACCGAACTCGGTTCAATTTTCTACCGAACCCCATCGTTTACCAACAAGAAACCGAATAAATCGTGTGAATACTGTGACGGGTGACTTTTTTGAACCAAACCCGAGTTTCGGTTACTATGATATATTTGACAGATAAAAATGAAAGACGAACCGAACAGTACGGTAAAGCAGGGATATTCAAGAGTTCGGTACACGAGAACCGAGAAAACTCGGTAAACTGAACCGTTCTTAAACGTAAAACACATCTCTTTTAGTCAGTTCCGTGACGGCTGTCTACCGAAAAACTCGGTTATTTTAGCTGACTTGATGGAACCTGAAAAACCGTCCGTCATTTTATCTACCATGTGCGTGTCAAATGTGTTTTGCCAAAATTCTCCTTACTGTGTCGTTTTTTCAGGTGAAAATGGAAAAAAAACATCAGGAAAATGCACGTTCAGCAATGTATGAGGATTATGAGGATTCAATGAGGTTCAATAAAAAATGTAACTGACCAAACTGGTTTTATTACTATAAAATTCAAAACTATTTCAACCCAAAATTCCAGCTCTGCCATACACGCTAAGACCAGAATACCGAAAATTCGGTAAAAAATACCGATAACCGCACAAAAGTGCACATACTGAAATTATCGGTAAACATAGATTACTTAAATTTCGGTACTGTTGGTGACAAGCGAAAAACGTTAATAATTAACTATTTGCAATCGTTTATTTTTACCGAAAATTAAGTTTTTATTTTCTGTATTGGGTTTTTCGAATGCTTTAATGAAAATGTATAATGCAAGGTTGTAGGATCTATTTTTTCGGATTTATGCCCTCACTAAACGAATCAGAAAAATCTGAACAGGCTTTAATTAGGTATTTTGTTTCCAAGTAGTTACTTGAGTAAGAGCTACTCAAAAATTAGAGTAAAATAACAACAAATGAAAAGAGTAAGCGGTACACAATTTTGTTTCATTTGAACGACAGAGTTCAACAAAACTCAATTGAGTTCATTTAAGGTTAACTTGTAATTACATCCTCAAAGTCTCCTGGTTCTTCTTCTGTCTCCTTAAACATAACACAGAGAGCAGGTGCGCGTGCTGAAACGTGATGTCTGAAATGTTGAAAGGCCATATATTACGGGTGTCACTTCTCGGTGAGAAAACATGCAAATCAAATAAGAATCACTATCGTATTACCGACGTATTTCGTGTATGAAGGGTGAAGTGAGAACCATAATATGTAACAAATTTTTGAGATTCATCGTATGATTTACATACAAATTGCATAATTAACTTACCTTCCAGCTTTTTCCTTGTATCCGCATTATTAATTTCAACTCTTCCATATTTCCAGTGATCTATAATTGAATAATAAAAATATATATTTCATTGGAATAAGGTAAATATTTCAATTCTTGAGAAATTTGCGAAGACGGTTCTGCGTCTGTAAACAAACTTTCCAATCGTCAATTTTTCACGAATTGCAGCTCAGTTCCTCTATCGAATTTTGCTGTTAGTGTCCTGAATTGAACTATAGATAGCAACTATTTGCTAGCAATCGACTATGGGAATGTTTATTTAGAAGCACAGAACCGCCTTTACAAATTTCTCCGGAATTTTCATGATCCGCTTATAGTAAATATTTCTACTCACCCTTCGGGTTGGCAGCCACAAATCTCAGTCTCTACAGCTTATTTCTTTCTATGTTATAAAACAAAATTCGAAACTATTTAGCCTGAAGACGAGGAGGCGACACAATTGAAATAAGTCATAAACTTCGCAATAGCGGTAGTGTTGGTTCTCAGATGCAGCGCACAATGATAAAATTTTAAACCAAATTTAGGTAAAAAAATACGTAAACATTTGAAAATCCTCTTTACTTAGAAAATAACTAAAATTTATCGTAATCAGTCGTTAAATTTTACCGAAACTTTCGGTTTTACTACCAAAACCTAATTTTCGGTAAAATTGAAACTTAATTTTCGGTAATCTTATCTTAGCGTGTAACGAACCGAATTCCTCCTTCCTCTACACTCTCACTGCACTTTACTCAATTTTTAAGTACAATTGTATGCTATCTCTTTTTCTCTCACAGAAATGTCACTCAATTCATGTAAAAAGTGGATCTACTCAAAAATTGAGTTGATCTACTTTTTAACGAAAATTGAGTAACATTTCCATGAGAGAAAAAGAGATAGCATACAATTGTGCTCAAAAATTGAGTAAAGTGCAGTGGGAGTTTACACGCTAAGATGAGATTACCTAGAGATCGTTAAAAAGTACCGATAATCGCTCAAAAGTGCACATACCCAAATTGTGCTTAAACACAGATCTTTTCTGTGTTCTTTTTTCGCCATGAACAGTCTTCGGGCGTGGACGCGTTTTCATTTCGCTCCGCAATCAATTTATATATTTAGGGAACGTCCATTAATGACGTCACGCAAAAAATAACTTTTTATCACACCCCCCCCCCCACCCCTTGTCACGTTTTTTGTATGGACCTTAATTTTTTTTTGTATGGATCGTCACGTTTTACCAAACCCCTCCTCCCCCCTCACTGCGTGACATAATTTATGGACCTTCCCTTACCTCTTTTTTACCTTTTGACAACGTCTCGTGCGGGTCTTACCAGGGGGTAAGTCACTCTGCCACCTTGTGTTTGTGTTGATTGTGTTTCTTTGTGTTTTTGGGTGTTGGAAGGTGTTTCTGCGCTTCTATAATACATATATGTCAAAACATCAATCAAAAATATTTTCTTGCTGGCAACCATTACGCTCATCAGCTGAAAATGAACTTTCTACTTAAATGAAGGACGAGCTTCAAGGTTATCGTTGCTGGTGAGTGTGGAGAAACCACAAATCCTATCCGACGGAGAGGCAGCTCGGCGCCAAATTATGGCTACTTTCTTCTCTATGGCAACATGCAAACCAATAATATCATGATTTCGTTTCATCGAAGAATTAAACAATGTTGTGATTTTTGTTTAAAAAACCCGCATTAATCCACCGATGGTGAGACTGAACCCTTCTTACATTTCACCAGAATTACAAACTCAAATGTGGGCAATATTGTACTGGATACGTATTTTCATCAGAAATTCCAAGAAGATTCAGAAATATTAAATATGCCATACATTCAGTTGATAAAATGAACTTTTTGTCAATCCTGAACGTATTGTTCAGGATTGAACAAAAATTAAAATATTTCCATTAATAGTTTCATTCAGTTGATAAAATGAACTTTTTGTCAATCCTGAACGTATTGTTCAGGATTGAACAAAAATTAAAATATTTCCATTAATAGTCTTTATTGACCTGTGTATGTTAGTTATATAAAAGGGGAAATAACATAAATATTAGAAATTTGATATAATCAGTCCATAGCATGAATTATTAGACAATCCTAAGCGTCAATTTTGATTATCGATATGGATTCAAGATGCTTAATAAGTACATATTCGTTGAAAATAGTTAATGGAGACTTTGTGTAATTTTCGAATATACTCGTTGCAGTTCAAAACCAGACCACTCGAGCCAATCGATGCTGCTCTAATTCCATACAGTCGCATAGTGTGGCTAGTCCGCTGTATGTGCTATACAACGCTCCAGATGCGACACAATAGAATGCAAGCGGCATCGATTGGTGTGATTGGTCTTGTTCGGTTTTGCACTGCAACGAGTATATTGTCATCTCACAATTATGTGCTCTCAGGTATTGTTTTGGTCATATCTCCATGAAGGATTATCCAATCATAATGAAATTTTGACAAGTTATTTGGAGATATCATAGCTTTGATTTGGCACCAACAAAACTTAAATCGGTACACAAATAGCTCAGTATGTAATCGGAGACTAAACTGTTTGATTACTATTATAATAGGCCTTCAAGTACTGTTTCGTTCATATCTTCGTAACGAAATGTCCGAATGAAAAAAAATCAATAGCGTTCTATGGGAATGTTGTAGCTTCCATTTGCCGTCAACAGAACTGAAATCGGTTCACAGATGGCTGAGAAACCGATGTGACATTATTTGTAACGCACACACACACATACACACACACACACATACACATACACACACATACATACACACAGACATGTGCTCAGTTCGTCGAGCTGAGTCGAATGGTATACACTGAACCAAATAATCTTATAAATTTCATAAGGTTCATCTTATGAACGATGGTTTGGAATATCATAAGGTCGACTTATGAATGGATTTTGTTTCACCCGACGTTGTTCTTGTACGCCTTTAAGCTTTCCTGATCACAAGTGTTGATATATACTAGTGGGCAAGTCACTGGACTCACAACGTCAACGTCCAAGGTTCGAATCCAGGTTGCTCCATAGTTTAATTTTTTCAACATCATTATATTTCATAAGATAAATTTATGAAATTCATACTGATTCCTTATAGCAAATAATCATAATGTAATCTTATGAATATCGAAAGTTTATTTTGCTGAGTGTATGACACTCGGCCCTGTGGGCCTCGGATAAAAAGTTTTCAAGCGATCTTAATACCCATCTATTGATGTAAGAAGGGTAAAAAGGGAAGTTAACATAATGAAATTTTGAACACTTATTTGAAGATTTTATAACTTTAATTTGGCGTTAACAAAGCTTCAATCCTGAGCTTCAATTTTGATTATCGATATGGATTCAAGATGCTTAATAAGTACATATTCGTTGAAAATAGTAAATGGAGACTTTGTGTAATTTTCGAATATACTCGTTGCAGTTCAAAACCAGACCACTCGAGCCAATCGATGCTGCTCTAATTCTATACAGTCGCATAGTGTGGCTAGTCCACTGTATGTGCTATACAACGCTCCAGATGCGACACAATAGAATGCAAGTGGCATCAATTGGTGTGATTGGTCTTGTTCGGTTTTGCACTGCAACGAGTATATTGTCATCTCACAATTATGTGCTCTCAGGTATTGTTTTGGTCATATCTCCATGAAGGATTATTCAATCATAATGAAATTTTGACCAGTTATTTGGAGATATCATAACTTTGATTTGGCACCAACAAAACTAAAATCGGTACACAAATAGCTCAGTATGTAATCGGAGACTAAACTGTTTGATTACTATTATAATAGGCCTACAAGTACTGTTTCGTTCATATCTTCGTAACTAAATGTCCGAATGAACAAAAAATCAATAGAGTTCTATGGAAATGTTGTAGCTTCCATTTGCCGTCAACAGAACTGAAATCGGTTCACTGATGGCTGAGAAACCGATGTGACATTATTTGTAACGCACACACACATACACACACACACATACACACACACATACATACACACAGACATGTGCTCAGTTCGTCGAGCTGAGTCGAATGGTGTATGACACTCGGCCCTGTGGGCCTCGGATAAAAAGTCGAGTTTTCAAGCGATCTTAATACCCTTCTATTGATGTAAGAAGGGTAAAAACGTTGACGGCGATTTCTTATAGACTGTGATTCAGGTGCTGTGCTGTGATTGTGATCGTTAAATTTTATTTTTTGGCGAATCAGAACGTATTTAACAAGGTCATCGTTTCATTCGAAACAAATCAGCCTTAAGTTGGTTCCGTGACATGCACCAGATAGCTTTCGATATACATTTCATAAGTTGTCGAAGTCAAAGAGACAGTGCCTGTATCGTGAACGGAATAAAAATTGCCCAAAAGGCGTATGTACCTTTTCTGCACATCACCCGAACAGATTAGAGGCACAATGGAATCATTTTAAATCCCGAAATCGTTCTCAACATCCTTGTTTTCCATAACTAGTAGCTGAATACTATAGATAAAAATTTATTTGTTGATGTCTCTTGGTGTCTTTGTGATGCCACCGAATCCAATTTGCTTGGATGTTGCTGATCGACATGCCACGTGAAACTGAATAAGTTATACCGACGGTTGCCGATAGGCTAACACGTTTCCCGGCCAACACGCATAACTGGCATGTAATTTCTTTTCGGTGCTGTTCTAGGCTAACATTCAGTAAATACCAAGTTGGACATAGAACCGTGGTTGAGGACGTGATACTTCGAAAAAGAAACGAATCTCGATCAAAAATTCTAAACATCGAACTTAAAAAATGTTTTAGCTGTATATTTCTTTCACCTTTTTATTCCCCTTTTTACCCTTCTTACATCAATAGAAGGGTATTAAGATCGCTTGAAAACTCGACTTTTTATCCGAGGCCCACAGGGCCGAGTGTCATATACCATTCGACTCAGCTCAACGAACTGAGCACCTGTCTCTGTGTGTGTGTGTGTGTGTGTGTGTGTGTGTGTGTGTGTGTGTGTGTGTGTGTGTGTGTGTGTGTGTGTGTGTGTGTGTGTGTGTGTGTGTGTGTGTGTGTGTGTGTGTGTGTGTGTGTGTGTGTGTGTGTGTGTGTGTGTGTGTGTGTGTGTGTGTGTGTTTGTGTGGGTGTGTGTGTGATATATAAAGATATGAACGAAACAGTACTTGACGGCCTATTATAAAAGTAATCAAACAGTTTAGTCTCCGATTACATACTGAGCTATTTGTGTACCGATTTTTGTTTTAGCGAGACAAGACACAAAAAGAGAATGTTACAATTACACATCCAGTTACTCACCCGCTGTAGAAAGAAGGGCCTTATTCCGAAATTTATTAGCATGAAACCATCCACCAACAATGAGGCAAGTGAAAAGGCTACCGTCAGTGCTAAGAAGATCTGGCTAGTTGAAGAAATAAGATGCAAGCATAAGCAGTTGTCCGTGGTAGAAGAGCAATTGTACCCACTCCATATGCAGTTACTAAGTGAAATGGAGTACCACTCAACAGCCGAATGTATCGTGCATAAGTGTGTAGAAGAGAAGAAAGAGTGCTGGCAAAAAGTCCTTTGTAGTGTAAATAGAAATTTTAACAAACGTGTGTGCAAAACGAAACAGGGACACCGCCAAAAATTGCGCTCTCTTGAATGCTCCCAGGCACCGAGAAAAACAAGTCGTGCGCCCCGGACCATCGATAATTTTGTGGTGAACCTTTCTTCTACGCAATTCACACAGGCCGAGCATGATCTGCTAAACAAAGGGTTGAATTTTGCTGTTTCCCTCCAATGTGCTCCTCTTTCTGATATTGTCAGCACTATAGAAAGCGCCATTCAGTATGACCAACAAGGGTACAAATCGTCAATTCGATACAACGTTAAGCAATTTGATGGGCGAAAAAAAACTTCAAAGATAGTTTCATGTGCCAAATTCAAAAGTAGCATCACTGTATTGTCAATTCGATACAACGTTAAGCAATGCTTTTCACAAACGGCAGGAAAAGAACGAAAGACAGAGCGTACCAATTTCGATACATGGTGCACGATTCGCTTAGTAGAATCCCGTGACGAGATCTTCTCACGGGCGGATAAGGGCAATACAGTAGTGATCATGGACAGGGATGATTATGACTCACGCGTACGCGACATGCTTAGTACAGGTCGGTATGAAGAACACAAATTCAAGAACGGAAACCCTAAAGACCCCCTCAATTCGATGGTGGAAGAAGTAAACTTCGCTCGGCACAACGTAGCGCGTTTGATGGGCGAAGAAAAACTTCAAAGAAAGTTTCATGTGCCAAATCCAAAAGTAGCATCACTGTATTGCCTACCGAAAATTCACAAAACACCACTCGGTATGCGGCCCATTTGCTCGAATATTTGCACACCCACGGAAAAAATGGCAGCGTGGCTAGTTGAAGAGATGAAGAAATACCCTGTATCTCATGGCAAAAGTGTAAAAAACTCTGTCGATATTGTCCAGCAGCTAAAAGGATTTAAGGTAAGACGAGGTGAAATTTTGGTATCGTTTGACGTTACAGCACTATTTCCAAGCATACCAATTGCTGATGCTCTACGAAGCCTGCGTCGACATTTAGAACGCAGTCGAGCGCCTTACTATCAAATCGAGGCGTATCTTCTTGTGGCTCAGGTTTGCATGAACCAGATTTTTTTCACATTTAGAGGAAAATTCTACAAGCAAACGTTTGGTCTTAGCATGGGAAGCAAACTTTCACCCCTATTGGCAAACCTCTTTATGAGCGACTTCGAGGTAGATGCTGAGAAGGAACTTTTTTTCCCTCGAGTTTGGTGGCGTTATGTTGATGATGTACTGGCACCGGTGAAAGAACGCTACCTAGATCAAACCGTCAGGATGCTTAACTCACGTCACAGCTTAATTAAGTTCACGGTAGAAAAAGAAACAGACAGAAAAATACCTTTCCTGGATTTAATGATCACCAGAAAAGAAGATGACACGTTGAAATTTGGAATTTACCGTAAACCGACATCGACTGATCGGTACATTACATCTGACTCCAATCCCTTTGGATCCCAAAAACAAGCAACTTTTCACTCCATGGCACAGCGCCAATATAATGTACCCATGGAGGAACAATAATTCGCAGAAGAAAAGAACGTATCTACCAGGCAGCTGAGATGCATGGCTACGAGAAAGAGTTCACGGAAAAAAATCTACAAAAAGGCAGACACTTAAGGCAGACAGAGAAAATGTACGAAGGATCAGTCTACCGTTTTATCTTAAAGTCACGAACCCAATAGAAAACACACGCAAATAACTAGGATTACAAATAGTTTACAAAAGCGAAAACAATTTACGCGACATTCTATGCAACTTGAAGGACAAGGTTCTACCGGACGAAAACTCGGGGATTTACCAAATTCGCTGTCAGGACTGCTCATCCGTATACATCGGACAAACCCGCCGCAAAGTAAAGGTTCGCATGAAAGAACACAAAAACGCTGTTGATAAACGGAAACTCAATGAATCAGCAACAGCGGTACATGCGACAGGTTTTGACCATAATATTGACTGGGAAAAAGCAAAACTGATAAAAACAGTAAGGAAACCGTCTCACCTAAACGCATGGGAATCGATGTTTATTGCCAATTCATCCGAACCACTCATGAATGAAGACGATCCTCCCATCACATCATGCCTGTTTAACTTGACAAAGCTGAGAATTCAGAAACTGTCTCTTCTCTTCTGACAACTACGTAACAGCGTACGAAGATTTGCGTAATCAGTCGGACATAGTCCCGTAGATAGGCAGCATCGTGCCCGAAACCGGTCGACCAAAAGGTAAATTTTTTAAGTTGTAAGAACGATAAGTGTTGTGTCTTGTCTCGCGTCGCGTTTTGTTAGTGTCGTGTAGTTCTTACGTCAGCATAAAATCATTACAATAAGTACCACTCACACCCATCGATGCCGCTTGCATTCTATTGTGTCAAATCTGGCGCATTGTATAGCACATACAGCGGACTAGCCACACTAAGCGACTCTATAGAATTCAGGATCGATTGGCTCGAGTGGTTTTGAATTGCAACGAGTATATTCGAAAATTACACAAAGTTTCCATTAACTATAACTACACAATTTCGACGATTAAGTATTAAGTATTCATTAAGCATCTTGATTCCGTATTGATAATCAAAATTCATTCTGTGGACTAAATATACGAAATTTCTAATAATTGTGTAAATTATTCTTTTATATAGTAGGTCGTTAAACACTATTAATGTCAATATTTTAATCACTTCGATAAACAATATGTTCAGGATTGACAAATAGTTCATTTTATAAACTAAATGTTTGAATATTCCTGGATCTTCTTGGAATTTCTGATGAAAATATGTATCCAGTACCATATTGGCCACATTTGCGTTCGCAATTCTGGTGAAGTGTAAGAAGGGTTCAGTCTTACCATCGGTGGATTAATGCGGGTTTTTTTGTTTTAATTCAGATGTGGCCGAACATAATCATTCACAATTCGATAAGTGTGTTCTTGCTTAACATTTTTTTTAAATGTCAGTATTAAAATGTTTTTAATTTATTTTGACATGGGCAGCAATCGAAATGTCTGATATTCGTAGCATTACTCGAAATCCAAATCATCTTCGACAAAGCACAGTTATGGATATTGTAATAGTGCATGCCATGCTAAATTGTACATTGCACACTGATCATGTAGACGATCGTTTAAGGTGTTGCCTGGAATACAATGCTTCCATCATCGAATTGTGAAAAATGGTAAGAGATAATAAAAGTTCTTAGAGAAATGATGGACATTAAGCCAACCTTTGCACCATGCTTAACTTGTAGACAATCTTTTTATCCAGCGCCTGGAATGTAAATGAAATGCACTTTGTTTCAGTTAAAATAATGAAAACATTTATACCAACAGCAACTGCAATTATATACTTACATATTGTAAACTAATTACAATTTGCTCACAATCAATCATACTATCACTTACACCGTGGATATACGTTTAATAAGAATATCATGCTGTCAACAATGCATGATAGGGTAGGTAACGACTTAAGCACCCTGAGACTCTATTCCAAGCACGGGGTTAACGTTAACCTACAACGCTCATATTTTGTAGTATGGTGCTTCACTAGATTCCCGGTTTTCCAGCAATACCGAAATTTCGGTAATCCATGTTTACCGATAATTTCAGTATGTGCACTTTTGTACGATTTTCGGTATTTTATGCCGAATTTTTGGTTTTCTTGTCTTAGCGTGTATATGGAGTTGAAATTGCTCGTTGAGGTAGTGGAGGAGCTTGTCCGATTGAAGATATGTTGACGACAGGCATGTTCATTAATGTGGAAGGCGCTTGATGTGGAAGTGGCAATGCGTGGTTGGAAGCGATCGTTGTGGTATATTGAATTCCTTGTGTTGAAGTTCGTATCATTAGTTCGGTGGATGTTGCTTGACGCGTGGCTTGATTGTAGCTAGTAGTGGCAATAGGAGTATTTTGAGCAGCTAGGTTATTGATTGTGGATAGGTTGGCAGCAGCAGCAGCAGCAGTGGTTCGATCGTAGATAGCGGGGGCAACAACAGCGGCATTTGCGGTAGATGAGGCAAAATATTCATTTTGCACAGAGGCGGAATCCGTAATAGCAACAGCAGCGGCAATAGCAGCAGTGGCGGTAGTTTGATTGGTGATGGTAGCAGAGTTGAGTGTATGAGTGGTAATGATTTGTTTAGGCTGTACAGACGATTCAACGAACGTTTGGTTGGTTGGCGGGGCATTGAATTCATCGGCATCTGCAAGAAGGGGAACTATAATATCGGTATAGTCTGAGGTACCAACTGAAACGTCAACTCTCATTATTTTGTCGTTTCTCGGGAATGAAGATGTTGAACTGGAGGTGCGATCTCGTTTGTTTGTTCCAATGGCAGCTGAAGGTTGGTCGTTGTTGATGAACGAATTGAAAACTTCCGTAAATTCGAACTGCATTCGATCAAGCTCATCGTGAAAGTTTCTCGAATCACTTTGAGCTGAGCGAGGGTTTTGACAATTTGGTCGCGTAAATGATGAACCAATTGCTCGGCAGATAGAGCGTGACACGTCGATTTGGGCACCGACGAGTTTCAGAATTGATGTGATGCGCTGTAGAATAACATCGTATGCAGCTGCTGAATCATCGGGGCGATTATCGGCTGTGACATCGCTGTTACGGCATACGACACAGAACCAGAGAGCACCGGGGCATTCTCGAACAGCTTTGAATTGGTTTCCGGTTAAACTAACGCACTTTAGATGAAATTGCTTGCGGCATTTTGTGCATTCAATTCTTCCACCTCGAGCGGATCCACCAAAACAAGGATCGCCATCGCATTTCTTCACCATGGTGCAGATGTAAATAAACAAACTGTCGTGTTGCTTCTCAGAACAGACGGCAGGCGGCGCGAAGGTTGCACGACGAAAAGAATGAACGGCGGAAAACAATAACTGAACTCAATTATCGATGTCGTAAATTGATTTTTTCCACGTAAATAACTCTCGCGAGCTGGAACCAGCACCGAATTCAGAAACTGCGGTATAACTTCGAAAAACACACGGAATTATATCGAAATGTAGGAGTGTAAACACAATGCAACTGAACGTGGCGTGAGAAAACTATTACATGCTCTATCTCAGATGCAGGTTTTTTTGTTTTGCTTTGTGTGCGATGTGCGCACGCTTAGTAGATAGAAAGAAGATTTTAAAGATTTACTGCAAAAAGATGTAGCACGATGCAAGTTGATGGATTAAGATTCACAAGCTGAAGCAAGATTTTTTTTTAAATTGATTCGCTAGCGCAGGATTTTTCGATCATCTTGAATCTGGATTTAAGCTTGTAGTACACTGTTTGTCAATAGCCAAATATTTGTCATAGGCAGATAGGCATCTGACAAACATCTATGATA
Source organism: Aedes japonicus (assembly GCA_034211315.2). Taxonomy (NCBI): domain Eukaryota; kingdom Metazoa; phylum Arthropoda; class Insecta; order Diptera; family Culicidae; genus Aedes; species Aedes japonicus. Next base: position 27,436 of record JASCZW010012263.1, read on the forward strand.
TCTCGTCAGCTGTCTAGCTGCCTATGCCAAATATTTGGCTATTGGAAAAACAGTGTACAACATGCTTTAGATGTGTCGCAGCCCCAGGCCGGCGTTGAATCGAATTCCTCGATGGTGCAAAAAATTACAGAACATTTTGATGACGAACGGCTACTAAGCACTTTTATCGAAAGATGCCGAATCTTCATCACCTCCACTCCTAGAGGGTGCGACACTCATCCATTCATAGTGGATAAGTTTGATTGTAAAAATTCTGCTACTTTCAATTATTTTCGATATCATCCGATTCGATCGGATTTCATCCGATAAAATCGTTGGAGTCACGATTTTGATCAATTTTACTTGATCGTGTATGTTCATTATGGCAGCTACGAAAATAAAAAGAGATTTTTCTTGATTCTACCAACACTTATATGGCTCGTTTCGAATAAATTCTAGCATGATTTAAACTGAATTGCTGTTTGAAACAAACAAACAGAAAACTGTTGAAACAACAAACATGCCACAGGTAACCACGAGGCTGTAATAGCATGCAACTAACTCAAGACCAGTAGGTCCCATACAAATACGATTTTTTTCTTGGCTCAGTCAGTACTAGCACATCGGTCCCAAGCTCAATAATGCGCCCCTAATAATGAACTCACACGAACACACTCTCAAATATTCTGTCAAAATAACACAGCAAATCAAAACAAAGGCGCAAATATGTATAACAAGGTGCTGGATTCAAGGTGTACTTCGGACCAAGAGGTTCTACAACAGTGAACCAATTTCAAATCGCTAGTTGCATATTGATTGTTGTATATAGGGCATATGCATTACGTCTAATTGCATCATTGAAGTTGAATTAAAGCTGAAAAAGGGCCCCTACCAAAGATCGAATTTAGGCTGTATCTTTTGTAATGCACATAGACATTGCTAAAGTAGCATTATTGCATTGGTAATGCATCACTACATTCTTAAGCTAATCTAACGCTTCATTACTTGACAACTGTTGAATTTATGCAATCCCGCATTACCGATGCTTGATTTTGTGTACAATAAGTGCAATAATGTAATGCTCTGTGGTTGCTGGGCTTCCTTTTTACAACCACCTACATTTTTCCTGTAATTTGAAGAATATTCTCGTTGCAGTTCAAAACCGGAAAAATAACTCGTACAAATTGATTTAATTGCTCTTCCGCGTCTAGTAAAGCTGTGGAGAAAATCATATGCAGCTGTACAGCGCACTAGATGCGCAATGTTTGCATGTTGGGAAATGAGAGTAAAATCGTTTGGCGCTAGGGTTTTCCGGTTTACAGCCTACGAGCTGCGAGTTATAAAAATATAACAAACATTACTCAGGGGCCAGGCGCCCACTGATGTGGCATCTGCTAGCAAAGCATCGGGAAATTCTGGAAGAAGTGAAATTTGTATCTGGGGCTGTTTCTAGCCTTCAGATCAATGCAACCAAAAAATACAGAGCCACATCAGAAGACCCTGGAAGAAGAATTAGCAGAAAGCCCGCCAGTACAAAATACTGTCCTTTCGAAAGAGCATACATCTCCTGGATGGCGATTTTTGGGTCATAAATGGCATTGGAAGCAAGACTGGTCCAATGTAGACGCCAAACAGCGACTCAGTAGGCTACAAGAAAAAACTGCTGAAAAACCAAACGCATCA